>JAGUQR010000002.1:0-116321 GCA_018905775.1 Meloidogyne exigua | reverse complement strand
AAAATTAATTCTTGATGTTTTGTATTGTTAATGAATGGCAGCCTTTATTTAATTTGGCATTTTGAAATTTTCTTTAAAATTTTTACCTGACAATTCTGTTGATTTCTCGGTGAACGAAATGAACGAATTAACATCTTATTTTCGCCTTCATTCTTTTGTGCCAACATTTTTTCATATAAATTAGGCGCTTCCACACGCGATCAGAGTTTTGCTTAAATAATTCTGGTTATTAATTTTTAAAGAATTCAGTAAAATGTCCAATTGCCATTTTTAGAAAATGTCCCATCCTCTTACCCTTTCAACAATCTCTTACTTTAAATTGAATAGATCTTCCTTCTAAGTTTGCTTTCAGTTGATTTGCCTGTAACATAATTAACGGTACAATTAAAACAATTCCAGCAAGGGTTAAAATACTAGCTAAAATTCCTGCTTTTGCAAGTAGATTTGAGGAAAATAAATAATCGTTTTTGTTCATATTTTCTTCCACAAAAATTGGTTTGAAAAAGTATGGTCAAATTTAATGAAAATAAAATAAAAATTTTCTCCAAAAATATTTATAATCTCCACCCTTTTTTAACAGAAAGTATTCAATTATCAATCAAAATTTTATTTTCTGGATTCCTTTGTTTTTAAAACAAAGGAAAATTAAAAGGATATATATTTTTATTTAACTTTTTTGACCTAAATTAGAAAAAAGAAATTAACGGAAGTGGATTAATTAATTATTATTTTTTCCTTTTATTCAACGAAAGTGAATAAGATTAAATATATCTTTATTGACGCAATTAAATAACTAAAGTATTTTTTATAAATTTTAGCTAAAATACATTGTAAATAAATAAGAGAGAGAGTTTATTAAAATAGCATGTAAGTTAGAGAAGAAAAGATGTGAAAATATAAAGAAAAGAGGAGAAAAGGTTGCAAAGTTTACTGTTACTTTTCCTTTGCGTTTGCTTCATATGCAATAATTTAACTTAAATATTATTAATAGTCTACGTTTTTGATTAGAGACTGTGCGTTAGGGGTGGAAGGAAATTTTCTTTAATTTCCTTTGAGTTCTACTCCTTATGCAACAATTCAAGTTTAAAGTTATTAATTTCCCTGTTTTTGATTAGAGACTGTGCGTTGGGGGGTGGAAGGAAATTTTCTTTAATTTCCTTTGAGTTCTACTCCTTATGCAACAATTCAAGTTTAATGCTATTAATTTCTATTTTTGATTAGAGACTGTGCGTTAGGGGTGGAAGGAAATTTTCTTTAATTTCCTTTGAGTTCTACTCCTTATGCAACAATTCAAGTTTAATGCTATTAAGCTATCGGTTTAAGCAACAGTAAGGTTGGGTGGTGTTTCCTGGCGCATGATGGAAAGTTTTCGGACTACGGTTGCAAAATACCGTAATAATAAAATAAATTTTGTGATAGGCTTCCGGCCTTAAAAATTAAATATTAATTTTTATTTTGCGTATCCTAATCTTATTATTCATTCTATACTTTATTTAAGCTTTATCGAAGCTTATTAGACTTTGTTCTAATTTATTTTTCATTTTTGATATAATTTTGTTTAGTTAAATAAAAACGTTTTAGAAATATTGCATAGGCAGTAAATAACAAAAATTTTCCTTTAATTTTTACCATTCTATTTCTTTTTCTTTATTTCTCTAACATTTTGTTTTTTTTTCTCTATTTTTATTATCTATTACTTGGATTTATGCAAAAGGCTTTTACAAATTAAGAGAAAACGACAATATTAAATTAAAACCACAATTATTAATTAAAGCTTAAACTGCTCCTTGCTCTTCCACAAACAATTCTTAATACTTTGACTTTTATTTTTCACTTTATTTTCTTTCTTACATCATCTTTTAAAAAGAAATCGAAGATTAAAAAGTTTATTAATTAATGGCAATAAATTGTATGTATACTGAAATGTCTGGGAAAGAGGTCCAACACAATAACAAAGCTAATTACCTTCTAGTTGTAGAAATAATTAATTGCAAAGTATTTGGATACTGTACTACAAGTGAGTGCAAGTAATTCAAAAGCTCTCGAAATAGACTTATCCTTGACGGTATTTAAATATTTTAGAAAATAATATTATTATTAATTAAACTACAAATAAGCCTTAAATAATTAGTTAAACTAAGTTTTGTAAAATGAAACTAAGTCTCTAGAAGGATTTATCTTTAGCTAATAGGGCATGGATTATATAAAATACTGTATACCTACTGTAATTTAATGAACACAGCACTCAGATTTTACGCACTCAGTTGGCCACACTCAATTGACCTCACGCAGTTGTCTCGTTTCGTCTAAAATAGATAAAACATCTAAATAATACGGTAATACCGTAACATCAAAATTGTTATAATTTGCCATCAAAATTGAAAAAAAGGCAAAAAAACATTCTTACCTAACAGTTATCTCGTCACCCATTTTTTTTCCAAAAACAGCTTTTCTTAATTACTTTTAAAATCAAATATTGCATAAGGAGTAAATGACAAAGAAAAGTAAACGCATATCTCTACTTCTTTTTCATTCTTCCATTATATTTCACAATCTTTTCTTCTCTAACTTACATACTATTTTAATTATTTTTCTCTTTTATTTATTAACTTTTTCAATAAATTAAAGCATAGAAATATAACTCAAAAAATTACCTTAAGTCTTTTATTCAAGCAAATACATAAAAAATTAAATTAATGCAAGATAAAGATTTATTTTAAATTAATTTTAAATGAAAATTTACAAAATTCTTAATTTATTAAATAAGAAGGTTTTGAATTATGTCCTTGATTTTCTTAAGCTGCTCTCGGGTGATTCTCATCTTCTTTTTAGTTGATCTGTGCCTAAAATTGTAAAATTAGAAAATGTTAAGAATATAAAATAACCTTTTTGTGTATTTCTCCATCATCCATTGTAACCATTGGAGCTAAAAATGCCAAAAGAAGTTGCGCTTTTGACTCTTCCGGTTCATTCAATTGTTCCAAGGTTAATCCCATTTAGAAGTTGTTCACAGAGTAGAAACAAGTCTGGAAATCATTAATATAAATTCTTAAAGTAAAAAAAAAACCTTAATTGCCTCAGCGCTTTGAAAATGTAGTAATGCCTCAAACAAAGGCATTTGATGGCAATTTTGAGTAGAAAATTGAGGCAAGGAAGCATTAACATGTTGAAAGGTTGCAAAAGTGTAGTGCCCAATGCACAAAGGTTTAAATACAATTTCTTAAAATTAAAAAACCTAATGAATGCCAAGTAGCAGCGTCCAACGGATCATGTTCCAAGGCTCTCTTCAAATGATCCCAGAAAGGTAGCGACAACAATTAAAAAAAAAGTAAAGTTTACATTAAAAATAATATTAAAAAAACCTGGACAATGTCCATATCCAACATCTGCAATGAAATTCAAGGAGAAGCAAGCATCAAGAAGACCAACAAACGGGAACTACTCAAGCTCTGAGCTAAACTCCGTGGGTATGGAGTTCCACTCAGAACCAAGCGTTCCCTGGCAAAAATTCAATGAACACAACGCTGACACACACCTTTTGTCCGTGAACACTGCGCTACACAGCATGGTTCAAGAACAAAGGCCCGCCAGAACTGGATTCAAAGAAAAGCCAAGCCTAATATTCAATGAACACAACGCTGACACACACCTTTTGTCCGTGAACACTGCGCTAAACAGCATGGTTCCAGAACAAAGGCCTGCCAGAACTGAATTCATTTGAACACGATTTAATGCACACTGCTCCGACACCCACCATTTGTGAACCCAATTAGAAACTGGCAGAGCCTGGTATAGTGAACACAATTAGCAACTGAAAAAGCCTGGTTCCATTAACAAACTGGCAGAGCCTGGTATAGTGAACACAATTAGCAACCGACAGAATCGGGAGGTTCTACAGCACTCGTACTCCACCAGGAGGTTAATAGAACTGGTTCTCATTCAGGAGGTTCTACAGCACTCGTACTCCACCAGGAGGTTAATAGAACTGGTTCTCATTCAGGAGGTTCTACAGAACTCTGTACTCCGCCAGGAGGTGTTCAGAAATGCGACATCCGGAGGGTTCAAACAAATCGGGCAATAGTGAACTCGGCACTAAATATAACAAAAATAAGAAAAGAAGTATAGATTAAAAGAAACCTTTATTTCAAAAAAGAGGACATCATTAATCCATGTATTCCAATCGTCCTTGTCAGCCAGAAACCATCTGTGTCGACTTCTCTTCCTTGTGCATTGAATAGAGTCCGCTCCTAAAATTATCTCTTAATAAATTAAGATAAATATTTTAAAACCTTGTCGTAAGCCAATGTTCAGCCGGATTTGTTGCCATTTCAAACGCATGATCACCAAAGCACGCCAAATCGAAGGATCAAATAATGGCGTATCCCAATAAGCCTTTGTATTCTAACAGTATCTCTTGCCATTGTAGTCTCTAATTTTCTTTTTATCTCTACTTCTATTTCACAAACTATTTTGTTATTAAATTCGCGATTAGATGGCAATTGAAGAACTTTCTAGAAAAAACAGAATGCCAATTACTTGACTTGGGTTTTCAAAAAATGGTTGAAAGAATTCCTCGAAAACAGTTGTTCGCTGAAATTTCTGTTAGCATTGAGAAACTATTGATAGGCGAAAGTAAAACGTTCTTTGTCGCTTTTTAACGTTTATTTCCGACAAACATCCTACAAAACATAAAAAAACCTTTAATGAATTCCCGTGCAAATGAAGCAAATGCCTATTATTATCAACAACCCAGACTTGCACCAATTTCTTCTTCACCTCCTTCGCATCATTATTCTGCCAGTATTTTAGATGATGAACCAGTTTGGGCCAGGGCAGATTCTATTGATCCAAGGCAGAAAAGTCCACCACCCCATGGGTATCAACCTCCATCTGTGCGAGGGACAACACCCCAGCAAATGACTGTAGTTCACTCGACTACTAAACCTGTACCTGATTCTGATATTTACAGGTTTTTGTTTAGGGGAAAAGTGGGAAAGAATTTTTAGAGTTGGAATTTATGGCTGGAGAAAACGTTGTCTTTATGCGTTCATTCTTGTATTAACTCTTGTTGTATTTATAAATCTAGCTTTTACATTCTGGATTATGACTGTACTCGACTTTTCATTAGTAAAAAATATTTAATATTACAAAATGTCCAATAACTGAAAAAATATCTAAAAATGTTAATTTTAGGGTGGAATGGGTGCCTTAAAAATTGAGGAGAATCGTATAAGAGGTATTAGAATAATTAAAAAAACTAACAAAATTTAACCAAGAAAAGTGGTTGGACGATCGGAGTTTGAAAAACCCGTACAGTTTTCTCAGTTAAGCAGTGCAGAAGTTAGTTAATCGTTTCATATTTTTCTTCAATTTTTTAGGATCAGGCCCTCTCTATAGACTCAGCTTTAGGAGTTTCTATTAGTGCCCATAACCACACTGGACACACAACAGCAGCATTATACTTGCAACCTGATGGAAAGGCTAAAATGATCTGTGACCGTTTTGAGGTTTTAGATGAACATAAAAAATCGCTCTTTTTTGTTGATTCGAATGAGATTGGTTTGAAGCTGGAAAATCTTCGAATTTTAGGTAAGTACCTGAAACAGGAAGACTACTTGGAGGGTCAGGGTTCGAACCCGTTCGGGATTTTTTAATTAAACAAAAACAATTCTAATGGAAAAATAGACGTAAAACAAACTTTTAAAAATTATAAAACTTCACAAAGTAGAGCTTTTGACCTTTCTTTGCATCGTTTTTCACCTTCTTGGGACAGTTCTCGCATTTTTGCTAACAAAGCATTGTTAAGTCGGATTGGTTGATCCTTTTCTTTGGTAGATTCACTAATCAGCTTGCTATATTTGCTATAAATCTAAACTTTAAAATTACTACTACATTGATAGAAAATTAGAAAAAAACCTGCTGCAAAGCCAATTTATATTCTTTCAACAAAGCAGCTCCTACTTTATTACCAATCTCTTCTCTACGTTCTAAATTTTTAAAATTAAAAATACAAAGAAAATGTACGTTTCCACCGCTTATAATCTCAAAAAAATATAAAAATTGGAACAAAACGGACCTAAAATAAACTCGCAGTTTTTGGTACTTAAGTTTTAAATAAGCAAAAATAAAGTTTAATAAACCTCTAGTTATTTTTGGTACCGGCACATATAACATAAACCCATCAGATTGAATATTCACGTTCTCACCAAAAGTTGATTGTAAGGCAGTACGTGCTGTTTTCATTGCTTCCAAATTATCGGAAAAATTTATAGCAATTGTTGTTGGATTGCGCATCGTTATCCCGGCAAATTTGCAGAGTTTGTGGGTCTAAAAACAATTAAAAATAAACTTCTCTTTGTCTTGATACCTCTCCATTTTTCAGAGTAATTGGAATATCCTCGTAGGCTTTCAAATTAACTTCAAGGGTCAAATGCTTTGAAATATTGTCAAGCAGCATTTCGTAACAACCCGTTAATTCTTTGTTCGCTTTCTGTGCCAATCCAACAGTAGAATTTTGACTAAAAACAAAAATTGTTTTCATGGTTCATGACAATATATAGGGGCAGAGGTTCGAACCCGTTTGACTGTTAATAATTTTTTACTGGAAGAATTTAAGATAATACGACAGATAAAACTTAAAATTTACATTGGGACCTAATTAGGGTTAAAATTTGCCATTTAAATTAAAAAAAACCTCACATCCTGTACATCAATAAGTTCTCTAAAATTTAAAGTTTTGAACAATTTAAACTTTAAAAAATACTTTGCAAAATTTCCTTTGTGTTTTGGCTTTGAATTTGAGTGGATTTTAGTTCCATAATTCGTCTTTTGAATACATCGATTTTGAAGAGCGTTGACAAAATTGAAATTTAAAAGAGTTCTACAATTAATTAATAAATTATTTGGGCGTAAAGAGCCAAACATTTTTAACTAAAAAATAATAACTATTAAAAACAATATTTTTAACAATAAAAAAGATTTTTTACTTTAAGATGATGGCGGCAGTGTTTTCGAAGGGGCAATACAAACATGTAAAAAATTAAAGAAGTAAAAAATAAATTAAAAAAATTTTTTAGCAATTATACGCCCTGAACCTGACAGCCCTTTAAGGTAAAATAATCGACAAAAATTAATTTAATTTTTAAAGGATTGAATCCCCAACCCGTAGTTTAATTGTTGAGGTGGGACAAGATATTGAAATGTTAAGCAGTGCCGGTGAAGTGCAAATAAATTCTTTATTTGATATTCAACTGAAGGCAAAACAAGTTGGTATTTTTAGAAAGTTGACATTTTGACATTTTTATTTTATTCTATTTTATTTCGCCAAAATTATTTAGGGTCATATTCGTCTTGAATCAAGCAATATTTACATGTCCGGACTTGAAAAAGTTCTGGTATTGGGGGTTCAGCACACTACCAATTATGTGTTTGTCAAAATGGGCGTTTATTCCTTGCAAATGAAAAGGCTGATTGTAGAGCAGATAAACAAATATGTTCATAATATTTTTTAAAAAATAGTTAAAAATTTATTTAAAAAATTGTATTTTTATCTTTTATCAAATTTTCTTTTTGAAGCTTTGGAAACTATTTTTTGTTTGCAGTTTGGACATGTAGGGGCATTTCTGTGTATAAAAGCTTGACAATGTTGACAATTCTGGGAAATAAACCAACTTAATTTTTAAATTCTTTTACCTTCATTTTTGCTTGTTGTAATATATTCTGGGGTGGATGTTGATTTGTTGTATTAGGCGTTGTTCGATTTAACTGTTTGGGATGAATGTTTTGTTGTAATATTATTTGTTGCTGCTGGTTTTGTTGTTGAGTTTGAAGAAACTAAATTAAAATATTTTTAAAAACAAGTTGGAAGGATATTTAAAAAACAAGTTTAATAAATTATGGAAAAACAAGTTGGAATTATGGCTAAACATTAACTTTATTTACCTGCTGTAAAAATGTTTGAATAATTAGTTGTTGATGTAAATTAATTGGAGGTGTTGCTAAAGGCCTTAATTGTTGTGTTTGCCTTATTAAAGGAGAGAAACATGTAATTTTTTCTTCGTTTTCTTTTAATTTTTTAGATAATTCCTTCCGTTGAAAATGACATTTTTGTCGTAAAGGTATTAAATATTGCTCTAATACCGTCAAATCCTTTAAATTTAAAAAATGCTAAATAAGTTTTCCGGAAGGTTTATATTTAAGCTCACAGAGAATTAACTTAAAATACGTTTTCAGGAAAGTCAATGTATTTTCCGGAAAGTTTATTTAATTTTCCCTACTCTCTTACTTTTTCAATATCTATAATTTCTCCTTGATGAATTTCCTTTTCTTCTCTTAATTGCTTATCCAATTTAAACTCTTCAGAATCTTCAATATTCTCATCAATTTTACACTTCAATAAATCAACTTGTTCTAAACATTCCTCAAGTTGTTCTATTATTGAATTTGCAATAGAAACGTTAAAAAGTTCATTTGTTAAACGTTGCTGTTCTTTTTGTTCATTATCTTCAGTTTGTAATTTTTCTTCACCTTCAATTTGATCCATTTCTTTTTTTTAATAATTTTTGAAAATAATTGTTTTTCTAGAATCTCGTTTAACTAAATTCTGAATTGTCTAAGAATACAGCATGCCAATTAAATTACAGGAATCCAACCACTCAAAAACGTAAACGAAGACAATAAAAATTGAAAAAATGCTTTTTACCTTTTTAATATGAAAATTGATGATGAGGACGTTGACTGAGAGAAGAAGCAAATAATAGAGGAATATGAAGAGGGGACGTTTTTTGAGGATATATATTGAATAAAATAAAACGATTTTTTATTGATGAGCTCATCATTTTCTTTAAAAAAATCAACGGAGCGATAAAAATACAAAAAAGGGTATTTTTATGTTGAATAAATCGGCTGACACTTAAATGCCTATATTTTAAAGGGTAATAGATTATATTTATGAGGGAAGGCCATTCATTTACATTTTTATTCAGCCTCAACGCTTAAAGATGTATTTTTAAATAGATAATAGAGGAAAAGAGAATAATTAAGAAAAATACAAAACATGTATTTTTCTATTAACCTTCCGGAAAGTCTACAGTCTTTTAAACTTTATTTTCTACTGAATAAAGTTGTAAAACCGGAGAATTGTAATCTGTCCGGAAAGTTTACAGTTCTTTTGTTTATGAAACCTGTTTTTCTATCAAAAGGATAATTAACATTAATTTATCTAAAATACCTTATTATTTACAGCAAAATATTTAGAGTATATTGAAATTACTTCTTTTCATTAATTTTAATAATTTCTTTTGGTTGTTACTTTAAAATTTTAATTAACGATCAGACAGTTTTTTTCGAGGTTTCTTTGGATTTTTCGATCGACTTTTGCATTTACAATTGGGACAGACTGGGGCATTTCGGTGAATTTGGTCTTGACATGATGCACAAGTCTATAAGGAATTAAATTAATTTACCAAGTTTAATTTACCTTCATAGGTGGAGATTGGTGTGTACTTTCAAGAGAAGCAGCAGCGCTTCTCTGAGCAGCATTGGGTATTTTTCTTGCCTGTTGCTCCCGTGCACGGCTTCTAAAATTAATTTTAAATTAAATTTTAAATTAAATTAAATTTTTTACAATTCTTCTAATGCACGCATTGGAAATTGATTATTATTTCCCATTTGATTTGTTTGTCTTGTCATAAAATTATGGCGAATTGCTTGTGATAAAAGTTGGGATTGTTGTGAAGCATTAAAATTTAAGGGAGGAGTATTTGTTTGATTATTTGCATTATTGGCTGCTGCTGCTGCCGTGACAAGTTGATGATGAGCAGCAGCAGCATGTTGTAGCATAAATAAGGCAGCTAACCCTTGCTGAAAATTAGGAAATAAAATTAGTTGGATTGGACGTTTTGAACTTTTGAGATTTTTAAATTTGGACGTTTTGAAATTATTTGTAAAATATTTTAAAATCATAAAAATTCTTTAAAAAAAAAGGAATATATGTAACCGGATTTAAGCATTGTTGCATAGCAGCTTCTACATTTGTCTGTGGAAAGTGAAACATTAAAGAAGAAGGAGGTGATTGAAGAAGTGAAGGAATAGTTGTTGGTGTTGCAGTTTGTGTGGGAAGTGAAGTTGAATAAATTGGTGGAGAATCATCAGAAATATGTTGAGGGATTGGTTCAGTACGTCGATCACTATAGTTTAGGAATTTAAAAAATTTATTTTATTTTTTTGAGAAAATAGAAAACAAAAATTAAAAATAGAGACTACACGCCTAAAAATTCACAACCGTTTCCAGAATTGGGCTAAAAACACCATTTTTTTGCAATCTTATACAACTCTTTCTCCTCTATTTTTTGGTATATAAATTAGATTTTTAGCTAAATTTTGAAGGGAGATATGCGTTACTCCAACTAGAAGCTTTTTTTACCTATTAAAGGCTGCTGCAGCAATCTCAGCAGGTAATAAATCATCAATTAATGGACATGCTAATTCTAAAAGTTTAGCACGTTGTTGTAGCTGTGCTAGTAGTAAAGGAACATGAGAACAATGTTCATTTAAATCTGCTTCTGTTCGCCGACGTTTTAGACGCAGTTCTTCCAATGCAGGAGAAAGCTCCTGCCGATCTTCATCAATTTGGCGAATAGCATCGGTATGTAGACGCTTTTCTGTAGCAAGATCGGCTAATGCTTGCTTGGCCCTAATAAATTTGTATAGGTAAAACGACCTTTTGGGCAATTGAAACAAACTTCAGATTTTTAAAAATTTTGAAACTTACTTCAACAAAAATTTTTCGTCGTCCTCTAGAACTCGTAATCCATCTATCACTTCCCTTTGTTCATTTTCCAGTCGTTCAACAGCTTCTCTTAAAAAAATGTTTTTTGGCAACATTTATTTACATATTTATATATTTTTTATTTTTCCTTAAACCTTCCCAATGCGCATAAATTAACTTTTCGTAATATATTTTCCCCCTCTCTTAGCCTGCGCATTTTTATTAGCTCCCTATTTTTTATAATAGTCGCTTTTGCTGTCTGGTGCTCACAATTTAGTAAATATTTATGTGTATATATTTTTTATTTTCTGATAATTTATGGCCTAAAAATGGAAACATTAAAAAATTGGGTCTTTATTTATGTAAAAATTTTTTAGAAATGACAAAAGTATTAGTTTCTCTATAGAATTTAGACTAAAGTTAGGAGAATATACAAAATATATAAACTTCCGGAAAACACAAAAACACAACCTTTCAATAAACTTTCCGAAAAACACAACCTTTGCGAACATTTAAACCCTCCGGAAAATACTTACTTTTACGAAAAAATATAAACTTTCCGGATTTAATAAATTAACCTTTTCCGGAAACATTACAAAAATCTATCACTAAAAACTCTCTTTCTCTAACCTCGCTTCAGCAACTCGAAGTAATTGTTCTGCTACTACTGTTTCATCATCTAAAGTAAGAGCCTTTGTTTTGGGTGAAGCCATTAAAGGTGACATTGTTGCCGTTGTCATAATTAAAAGTAAAAGTTTCTTTTTAATTTATTAATAAATGAGTAAACTAAAAAATGAATCTTTAAACATTTTTCAAAGCATTTTTAACATGTCCAGAATTATTCATTTTTTAATAAAAAATTCATTGTTTGGAAACTGAAGAGAATATGTAGAATAATGAGAAGAATATACAAATAAGGGCAAGAATAAAGATGAGGAAAAAAGGGCGCATACTATACTCAAATGATGATTGGTCTTTTTACAATAAACAAACACAAAATTATTAAACTTGTTTCTACTAATTTAATGTTCTTTACTGTAAAATATTTAATTTTTTGAGTTATTGTATTTTAATTATTCCAGAAATATTAATTCCGGAAAAGTGCTTAAATATTATTAAATATTTTCTTCGTCCGCAGTTACTGTAAACTTTCCGGAAATAAACAATTAAACGATTTTCAAGTAATTGTACAAAAATAGACAAAACTTCCAATTAAATAAAATTAAGAAGGCGGAAAATTGGTAGGTGGCAGAAAAAGATAGATAAATGCTGTTAGGTTTCGGAAGTGAAAAAGTTTGTTCGGCTGTGGCTTTTGCATTAGTAGAGAAATACAAAGGTAATGATGATCGCGCTATTGCAAATTATTCGAAAATAAATTTTTTGTTTAATAAAAAATAAACGGAGAATAAATTGAGGGAAGATGGCTAGTAAAAAATAATGTTGAAAAAATAAATATTTAAAAAACAAAAGAAAAATATTAAAACTTGATTTTTAAACTTGAAAAATACAAGGAAAAAGAGAAATGTAATACGGAAAAGTTGGTTAATTCGAGTAAAGCATTTTCCGTTAAAAATACAATTTTATTTGAGTTACTTGTATTTTTCGGAACATTAAGAGAAACTAAGTTTCCGGAAAGTTTTAATTACAATAGAAACTGTTTAAGTTTATTTATTTAAAATAAGTTTTGTACAATAATTCTTCTACTCAAAATAAACAGTTTATCCCTTCGCCTTTTGTACTGTTATTCTGTGATATTTGACAATCCAGATACGGAGGGGTACACGCGGTAAAAATAAGACAAAGCAATTGATCGAACCAGCGGCAAAAATGAGTTTGATTAATGTGAGAAAAGTGACGAGGCTTTTTCTAAAAAATGTGAACAAGGAGGAAATGAAGGGGAGAAAGATTGTGACAAGGATGACTATTTTGTTTTATGTTGGGGTGTTTGTTTTGTAGTGGTGGTTTTGGTCGATTAACACCTCTAAATATACAAAATGGAGGGTTTTTCTGACTTGAAAAAATTTCAAAAAGGGGGTGGAATTTTTTAAAATTAAATTTTGGGACAATC
This sequence comes from Meloidogyne exigua, assembly GCA_018905775.1. Lineage (NCBI taxonomy): Eukaryota > Metazoa > Nematoda > Chromadorea > Rhabditida > Meloidogynidae > Meloidogyne > Meloidogyne exigua. The sequence goes on along the minus strand of JAGUQR010000002.1, from coordinate 103,485 downwards.
AAAGGGTAGGAAGCTTCAGAAGGGAAATTGAATAATCTTAAGAAAATTAAGGAAAATAAGGACATTTATAAGGACTTCTAAGCACATAATAAGAAAATATAAGACAAAAAGACAAATAGAAAAAAAATATTTTTACTTCAATTATTTTAAAGAAAGAAGGTAAAAATGCTAATTTTCCAAGGCAAACATAGAAATAAACATTTAAATGTGCTTCCAACAACAAAAACAGTGAGAAGAAAGCGATTATACTTGGGAAAGGTAAATACAAAAATAAATAAAATTTATGGATGGATAGACACCAATAAAATCAGAAAATAAATAGATATTTCAAAATGTCAAAAATTAGAATTTAATTTGAAATTATAGCGACAACTACATACCTGACTTATCCAACTCTCTGTTACTAAAACGGGAGTTAAGTTCTTTACTCAAATAAAAATTAATTAAAATAATGATGGATTTAAAACATTAAAAATAAAGATCAGATTAAAGATATAGTAAAACCCTTTCTGAGCAAGTTTTTTTTCTTTCTTCTAAAACATTAATTATTGTCAAAAACATTTTTTTCACTGATTTCGGTAAATGATATATAATTTATTTATTTTTCTTAACAAATCAAAAAGGGAAGGGAAAAGAAATTGAGCTTTTAGTAAAATAAATAAATAAAATTAATAGTTAGGCAGATGTCCAAAAAAAAAAAAAAAAAGTATAAAAAGTGCCAAAAAAATATACTTTTTAACCCAATAAGATGGATGATAGCAAAATGGCGGTCAAATTTATTTATTTTTATTTTTTGGCACTTTTATTTATCCCTTTTTCTTTTGTTTTTACTATCCTTTAGGGAAGCAGAATTTTATTTAATTTTAGAAAATAAGAAAAAAGGAAGGGTTATAATCAAAAAATATAAAGAAGTGCCTTACTCAATTATTTCCCGAACATTTTAATTTTAATTAATGCTTGTTGTCTTTTATTAGAATTTTGTTAAAAGGACTTAAAGGCAGGACTTTATAATGTCTTTTTAAATAATTTTAAACTGTTTCCAGTAAACTAAAATGAAAACTTTTCTTATTTAAAAAAATCCCCTCTATTAGACGAAAATTTTAAGAATTAATTCAGATAATTAAAGAATATAAAATTAATTTTTTAAAAATTAAATGTTTCTTTTAGAGGTGATTTCCTTGCCTTTAAATAAATTAAAAAGGCTGTGGAATATTTTTAAAAAATAATTAAAAGTTTAAAGCACCGGAAAGACATATTTAAAAACGTGAAAAATGGGTCTAGAAAAAAAAGAAAAATTAAAGATTTAAAATTAATTAAATTAATAAAAAAGGTGTTTTATAAAAACGATTGGGAAGAAAAAAAATGTCTTTAATTTTTAAAATATTTAATAAAAATAAATTGCAACAAAGGGCGTAAAATAATAAAATATTTAAGGTGAAAACGTTTCAGGGTTTTTTGGGGAAAATTTATAGGACCCGTTTTTATAGTTTTAAAAATCAAAATGTCAAAATGTCAAAATATCAACTTTTTAAAATACCAAAAATTTATTTATAAATATTCCAATAGAAAGGACACTCACAGATTGACTCTTTAAGTAAAAACAATTTATTAGAACAGATGTCCTTTCTATTAGAATGAAAATTTTTAATAAAAAGATTAATGTTTTAAGCTTTAAATAATGAAAAAATTGATAATTAAAATTCACTTCATTTCCGATATTTAATAACGGATGTTGTTACTGTTCCACCAAAAAAAAGTTAAGAAAGTTTACCCCAAAATTTCATTGTTGTAATTTTTTATTTTAATAAACATTTCTTGTCTAAGAGGGCGGAAAAGGAAAACTAAAGAAAAAAAGTGAGGGGTGTATCCGGTGATTTTTAATGTAAAGTTTTGATAAATAGTGTAAGGTGGTTTATTAAACAACTTTCTTTTGGGGTTTTTTCGGATAAAAAAATGTCTGAAATACAATTTTGACAGTTCAGACAATATTTAAATAACCTTCTCAACTTTAATCAACATCACAAATATTATGTTTGCTTTTTGTCAGTCTCCCCTTACATTCAAGTCTTCAAAAAGCTAAAAAAATTCTTCTCAATCCACACTTTACCGCCATCTTTTCTCTCGCCTGTCTCTTTTCTTTATTTATTAAAAATTAGCAAGCATAAAAAATATAACAGCCGACTAAAAAATTAAAAAAAACCTCTACATTACCCTCTCCTTATTTCTTTTCCCCGCCCTTTCTCAACATTAATCACGCACTCATTTTTTGTAAATTGCAACAAAAGGCGCCGATTGGACTGCTGCCGATTGTTGTGAAAAAAAAAATGGCGGCTTTTCTTTACTAAAAATATTTGGGGAGAAGGAGGGAAAAAATCAACGCCAAGTGAAGCGAGACGATGAACAACAACAAATGATTAAATAAAAAATTTTTATTTTAGTGTATTTAAAAAAGAGAGGAAAATTAATTACTTTTATAGGATAAATGAGAAAAAAGTTGTCTAGATTAAAACGAAAAATGTGCATGTTTTTAAAGTTAGAATGTTTATATAATAGAGAGACGCTGTTATTATTCTATTATATTTCCGGAAATGTTTTAATGTCTATTTATGTTTTTGAATGTTTTAGAGGTTTCAGGAAAACTCTCTAATGTTTTAATTAAAAATTATGTTTTTAATCTAATTAAATAAAAGAATTGTTTAGGTTTTATTTAGCAAAATGTTTAATAGGATTAAAGCATTCTACTTTTATAGACATTTTTATTCCTTTTTTCCCCAACATTTAATAAATACTTAAGATCCTTTTCGTTTAAATTTGCCGCCCTTCTCTCTACCATTTTGTTGCATAATTCTATTATAACATAAATATCCATAAAAACCCTCACCCCTAAGCGATATATGTTGTCTTGGCGCTTTTTAAGATAAAAAGAAATTATATTTATAACTCACTTAATGGGATTTATTAATCCTTTTTAGGCAAAAAGGTGCCGAAAAGGGTAGAGGAAGGGTATTTTTATACAAAAAATAATATTCCAGACCGTAAAAAATATTTTTGTAAGACAAAATTTAATAGATTTTACCAATATACCCAGAAAAAAAACCTGAATAAGACTGAACAAAGACATCAATTAATCCTCCCAATTTCCCTTTAAATTATGTCTACTTTTTAGGCCATAGAGGGCGACCAATGCTGAAACCTAAAAAACGAAAAAATTAAAGAAGAATTAAATTAACCTGTTCTGCCATCCTAATATTAGGCTGTGAGATGGGAGAGGAAAACATTTTATCAGCTACAGCCACAATTGCAGTAAAACGACCATCTTCTCTTCTTTTTGTCTAAATTAAAAATAAAATTTAATTTTAAATTTAAATCGTTACTGATCGATATTCTGGTTCTGACAGATTATTTTCTCTACAATAATTGTGTAGAATGCATTTTGGTGTTGAGGAACCAGTTACACCACGTTTTAGTCTAGCACTTTAAAAATATTAAAAAATAAAGACAATTGGTCCGAACATTAAAAAGTTCCAATATTTAATAAACTAACGGTGCAAAACTCAAATTGGCCATCCAAATACCGTCCAGAATGGTAAAACTGACACTTCCGCCTCCAAATTTTTCAACAACTTTAAAATTAGTTTCTTCAAGTATTTGTTGTTGATTTAACATTCTTTCGCTTCTATCAACTCCCCAAATTGAACAAATTTCATTAAGAGTAGCAGCACTGACAGTAGCCCTTCCACGAGGATCAAATTCCTTAAAAAATAAAATTGAAATCTTCAATAAATTTAAACACAAACTTGTAGACTTCCCAATATCCTCTGCACAACATATTTTGCAGCTGTGTAGTTTTCATCGAATAGACTAGCCTAAAAACAATTCTCTAAAGTCTAAAAGAAATAGCTAAAAAACCTTCTCTAAAAAATTATAAATTTCAATAGGCATAGGCTTCAACCCGTCTTCACAGAATATTGAAGGAGTTGTAAAAGCAGCCCTTGCAATCATCACGCTTTTAGCTTCCGTCCTTTCTTTAAATGCTTTAATATCATCAAACTTTTGAACATCCGAAGAACCTCCATTTGCAATTATTGGGGTAGAGCAATAACGAGAAATATCACGTAATTCAGAATAACGACATTGGTCATTTGGGCGTTCATTCCGTCTAATTTAAAATTTTTTTAAATGGATAAATGAAGAAAAAACCTTCGACCATGAATGGCAATTGCAGAAAGACCACAACTTTCGAGCATTTTAATAAATTCCATTGTTTTCTCATTCTATTAATAAGAACTAAATTAATTTAAAATTAAACTTGCTGAATCTAAAAGACGAATTTTGCAAGTGATAGGAGTGGAAGAAGGTGCAGCTGAAACCATCGAAGTTAAAATCTTAAAATTAAAAGGTAGAATTTTTACGATTAATTTAATCAATAAAAAAGATTAAAAAATGTTAAAATAAATCAGAAAAGTTGAATATAATTTTAGGTGATCGAGCTTTACATAGCCCAAATTTTTTTGCAACCAACGTCAAGGTTTAGGCATTTTTAAAATTCAGAGGTTATTATTTATAAGGTTAGTAAATTAAACAAAGAAGCCTTGCAAGGCCCAAGATTTTTAAAAGAGCGGTCCAGGTGAACACAAAAATTTAGACAATAAAATTTCCCTTAGATATTCCTCTTTAATAATTATTAAAATATAACCTCTTTAGCTTTAATAGAATCACTCAACAGTGCAGCTCCCATTCCAGAATGAACAGAAAAAGGTTTTGGACAGCCCATATTTAAATCGATTGCCATAACTTCGCTAGAAAATCTTCGACAAATATTAGCAGCATTTTCTGCGGAATTTGAACCCTTTAAAATATTTTTTTAATTAATTATAAAAATGAATTTAAAAAGGCATACAATTTGTAAAACACAGTTGTCTTTCTCAGTAGAAGCAATCCTCAAAACTACATCATCCCCGTTCATAAAATCAATTGAATTAAGGCAATCTAGAACGAATAATAAACTAAAATATTTATTTTATAACCGTTGTGAATGCGTCGACAGCTTAAAAGTCGTTGGTCGACAAGTTCCTAAAAAATAGTATTTAATCTAAATTTTAATGAAAACCTATAAATCAGAAAGGAAAACAAGGAAAAATGACATTAAAAATAACCTCAGTATAAACCAGATCCGCCCCATATTCTAATGCAAGTACACGAAGTGGAGTTCTTCCTGCCCTTACCATTGGAGCTAGAATTGTTTTCGAAGTAAATAATTTTTGTTTATCGTACAAATCCATTTTTATAAATTGAAAATAAGACTATTAAAACTAACAAATAAGATCCAGCGGCGAGGCGACCTAACGTCCAAATAAACGATGCAGTTTTTAACTGTCCTCCTCAAGTTTTAAGAAAAAGACACAACGCAAAAACAATTAGCTAAATAAATATTTTAATTTCTTGTTCATTTACTAAAAGTTAGTCAACTGTAAATAAATTTAAAAAGTTTTTCTTTCACAATTTCTGATCAAGAAATGGCTACGAAAAGCAAGATTAAGCTAATGTCAAAATAAAGGAAAATTAGATTAAGAGGAAAAAAGTTTATATTTAATATTAATTATAATTAATTATTCAATGATGTTTTTGACGATTTTTTCTGTTAATTTTCTTTAATTTCTTTTGTTGTTGACATAAAATTAGAATACCAATTAATTATTAAAAAAAAAGTACTTTTCTTTCTCGCAACAATTAAATACTACAAAAACAGGTGGTTATCTAATTATTAAAATATGCTTAAGTAAGTATACAGCATTTAATGATTAAAATGTTGGTTTAAATGTACTTGAAAATTATTTAAGTTTTAAACTAAAAAAGTACTTTTTCTATACAAATCTTTTTTTAATTTAGTTTATTTAGAGTTTTTTTTATAATTTCATTTCTTTGAAATAAAATAAAATTTTTGTTAAAAATTGAATTAAATGGTAATATTTTTAATTTAATTCACCACTTATTAAATTAGCGCCCCTTCCTCTTTTTAGACTTGCTTTTGCTCTTAAACTGGGATAAAGGTTTTTAGTTACTGCACATACTACAGCATTTATGTAATAGATTTATTAACATCAAGCCTTTGAGTATATAAAGGGAGTAGCTTCCGGCCTAGACTAAGAAGTTAACTCCACTTCGGAGTCATGAAATTAAAGTTTTCCTCGCACTAAATATCCATTTCCAAAAATTCGGAATTCCAAAAATTTTAAATTTCAAAGAATAATAGCATCATCACGTTATTATTTCATAGAAAGAAAATTACCCTATTTAAGAACTTAAATCTAAGAATAGGATTAACTCCAGGTAATAATTAAAGTTATATATGTATAAAAAGGGTATCAATTAAATGTAGACTTTTAGGTTAAAAATTCTTTGAATTTTTATTTAAATTAAATTAAAGTAATTTTAAAATAATTGTCATTTTAAATTTAAAAATAATAAGAAAAGGTAGAAAATTAAATAAAAACGAGGAAGTTTAATAAATTCTTTTCAGATAAATTTAAATTATTTTATAAAATGGTATTTAATTTTTTTATTTTTTTATCTTCTTTGAGAAATTTATTTATTTATTTTGCTATTGCTATTAGTCTTCCTTCAATGCTTTTATATGTTCTGGAGATTGTTACAATAATTCGACATAAGGAATTTCATAATCCTTTTTATTACTTAATATTAATTCGATCTATTCCGGTAATTTAATTAAAATTACAAAATGACATAAATTTCGAAATGTCAAACTTTTTAAAATACAAAATTCAAAATACCAAAAATTTAAAATCTCATGTTCAGAACATCCTCTATACTCTTGACTCCTACTATTGTTATCGACTTACAGTTCTTTTCGGTAATTTCCTCTATCCATTCTACAGTCAATTACCTAATTGGATGCTTCGTCTCTCTTACTTTCTCACCTTTTACACAATGATAGCAGACTTTTTAGCAACAATATTAATTTCATTAAATCGCTGGACAGCTATTACAATGGGAATTAATTATAAACAGGTTGGAAAATGTTCTCGAAAATTTAAAAAAAATTTCAGTTTTGGAAAAAAATTCTTATGCCTTCTGCTTTATTAGTTTTTGGACTACCAATGCTTTTATACGCACAGGAATTTACAATCCCAGGATTTTTACAGAATGATACAAGTGATGAAACTTTTAGCTTTTACCTTGCACAGGATTTTAATGTAAGCCATTAAGGGTGTATTATGGTCATAGAGCAAAAATTCTTTCTCTAACTGAAGAAAAAAACTTTAAAATTTTAGCCAGTTTATGACGCATTTCCCCTGAATGTCTGCTACTGTATTGTTTTTGTAGCCATCTCCATTATAATTAATATTGGGACCTTTGTTTCATATAAAAGGCATAAGAAACATACTTCTGGTATCAGAAGCAGTACACAAGAAATAAACGAAGCCAGAACAGAATATAAATTATTATTATATGCAATATTCACATTTGTAGGACATGCAGTCATGGCATTTGAACAGGTAACATTTTGAAATATTTTCTTTTATTTTTTTCTCTTAAGTTGTTAACATATTTGGTAGTAAACTCAAATAATTTCGACTTAATCTCAGCAGTTTATACACAATACCCCTGGACAATGGACGTTGGTTCAGTACTTATGCCTAGTTGGCTTCTTTTTTGGGCTTCTGATACTTTCCGCGAACAACTAATTGTTGACTTGTGTCCAAAATTTTTAAAAAAACGTTTAATTAAATGTAAAACAAGAAATACAACAAATATACAGGTTTTGCACACAACTAAGGTTGAACCTGCTGGACAAAGAATTTTATATTCTGTTTAAGTTCTAATTTTTTCTTTTTAATTTCTTTAAAATCTTTCAAAATTTTAACATTTAATAATTCCATTTATTTAATGTAATAAAATATGAAAGTATAAAAATACATAAAAAATTGCAATTTTTCTTTGTTTACGTTTTTAAAAGGTAAACTCAAATTAATAAGTCTCTCTTTACGCTTTACTTGTTTTTTACCTTTTTAAATTAAAGTGTAAATGTTTAATTATTTTTAAATAAAAAATTGTACCAGGTAATAAAATATGAATTTTTTCTATTAATTTTATTCACTTGATTAATGAAAATTAGTCAAAATTTTCATACAAATATGTATTTTTATGTTAAAAAATGTCACATTTTTTCTACTTATTGAAAAGTTACAATAATATTTTTACTCAAAAAAATATTAGAAAATAAATTGGCAGGTGTTCTATAGGAAAACAAGATTTTTAACTTTTAAACATTATTTTAATTTAATATAAGATTAAATTAATTACACCTCTTATTTTTATTTTTTAATTATTAGGTTGCTAGGTTTATTTTTAAATATAAAATAAAATGTTCATATGTACTATAAGAAATTAAAGCCATTTTTTTATTTTTTGCAACAACATAAAAATTAAAAGATCTTTTTAGTCTTTAAGAAATGGTTCTTCAAATCTTTGTCTGGCTCTCCTCTTTAAGCAAACAATTTCTCTATTTGTCTATTGCAGCTAATATTCCCTCATTAACACTTTACATTCTTGAAATTATTACAATACTAAAACATAAACAATTTCATAATCCGTTCTTTATGCTTGTACTGATACGTGCTATTCCGGTAGATTTTTAATTTTTCCTTCTTTTTCTCTATTTTGCATACTCTTTTAGAATATTGTCTACTCTTTTGACACCTATTTTGCAAACCGACTTACTATCCTTTTTGGCAATTGGCTTTATCCTTTCTATACCAGCTTGCCGGAATGGATGTTTCGTATATCATTCTTTATAGTTTACTACACGATGATGTCCGACTTTCTAGCAACAATTATTATCCTTTTAAATCGTTGGACAGCTGTAGAAATGGCACTGAAATATGACAGAGTAGGTTATGTAAAATCCTATTTATTATTACTGAAGAGCCAAAAAGTCATTAAAGGGAATTAGACAAAATACCCATAAAGAAAAGGCAGAATGTCCATAAAAGGAAATTTGGCAAAATGTCAGAGGGAAAAAAAGAAAAATAATAAAGTTTATCTTTTTAGTTTTGGAAGAATTTAATGCTCCCAGCAACTCTAATAGTTTTTATCATTCCAACATTATTATACGCACAAGTCCTTACAATTAAAAGCTACCTAAAAAATGATACGAGTGATGCAACTAAATTCGCTTTCTACCTTGCTCAGGAGTTTAATGTAATATACAAAATATTTTTAAGAAAAATATCCTTAATTTTGTAGCCAATATACGATGCAATTCCAATAAACTTTTACTTCTGTATTGTTTTCATGATTATTTGTTTTATTATAAATATTGGTACATTTATCTCCTATAGAATCCAGAGAAAGAAAAGCACTGCAAGTAAAAGCACTCAACAAATAAATCACGAGCGGACAGAATTTAAGTTGCTTCTTTACGCTTTTCTTACTTTTATGGGACACGTCGTTTTGGCAATTAACCAAGTGAGCGATTTTTTTAAAAAATATTTCAAAACGTCAACTCGTTAAAAATTTTTATTTCAGGTATTAATCTTCTTAGTGGCAAGTAATAGTGGATTTGATCTTAACGCTATTTATACTCAATCTCGTGGTTCCGTAATTGTCCCAAGTTGGCTCCTTTTCTGGGCAAGTGACAAACTCAGAAAGAAATTAATCAACGATTTTTGGACAAAATGGATAAGCAAAATAACTAATAGAGTACAGATTACAAGTGATACAACAATTGTTGCTTCACAAAGCGCTAATAGAACATTACAAAGAGCACAAATGACTGTAAGAGTTGGGCCTAGCGGAGAAACAACAATACCGCAACAAAGATCAAATACCTGATTTTTTAAATGAGACTCATTCAACAACCAAATTTCTAATCTTCCATTATTTTATTGTCTCTCATAATTTTACTTTCTCTCTCTTTTTCCATTTCTATAATTCTATTCATTTAAACTTTTTCCCCCGCATACCTATTTCTCTAGTCTCTAACTAATAAAGTCACGAAATATGAGAGATTTAAAGATTAAAGGGAAATAAAAAATGGTACAAAAGAAAATAAATATTTTTATAAAATTTTTAATAAATTTACATTTTTTAAACTAATCTTCATCTCCTTTTTGCTCAATTTCCTCTTCTCCCATTGCTTCCATTCTCCCTTCCAATTCTCTATTTTCTGTACGTATAATCATTAAATCATCCAAAAGTTTTTCAATCTGCGCATCTACTCCTTTTTGAGTTTCAAATTCAATTTTATTTGTTAATTCATTTAATTGACATTCTATTTCCCCTTGAGTTTGTATTGCACTAGTAATAAGGGTACATTGTTCATGTGTTCTAACTACAGATTAAATGGATGTAATTTATTTAAATTTAAGGGAAGTTTGTAGAAAATACCAAGTAATTTATAAGCCCTTTGCCTTCGAATTACAACCATTTGTTTATTTTCTTTTTGAGATGAAGTCATTAGAGAGGAAGTTCCATTATTATTTCTTAAAGTATTTTTATCTTCGCCAATCCATCTATTTACAGCAGTAAATGTTCTGTCAAGTATCCCCTCAAGTTGAATAATTTCTTTGCGAATTTGTTGAACAGATGAGGCTGTCTAAAAATTTTTTAGATGAGAATTAGAACCTATCACAATTCAAAGGGGATCTGATGTTAGAAAACGCTCGGTGATCAACGTTTTATTTTTAAAATCTTAGTCAATAAAACCATCATTTCTTAACATATTACTCCATTAGAAAATAATTTTTAAAACAAAAAACCTTTCTTATTTGTTCATTTTGTTTTACAACCATTGCATTAATTTCTAGAATCTTTTCAAGCATTTTTTCACGACTTTCAGGTTTAATTCCGTCGTTCTCTGATAATTTTTGTAGTTCTTTCAACTGTAAAAGATTTTAAATAAAAGAATTCTTTTAAATACCAATTTTGTCTTTATTCTCTTTTTCTTTTCAAATTCTCCTTCAAGTTCATCAACATCTTGATTTGAAGTTTCTTCAATAAATTTATATTTTCTAATATCTTTAGCACTTTCCAAACGTTCAATTAATTCAACTTTTGCTTCCACAAATTTTTCTTCTAATTTTAATCGTCTATCCTCCGCAGTAGCTACAAAATACTAAAAAATGTATTTATAGAGATTTTACAGTTTTTTCAAATAAATGGGCCATAAAGCAAAAAGGACTCCAAACCTTTAGTTTTTCCAAATTTTCTTCTGCATTTCCTTCCTCTAAAAGAGTAAAAAGCCTTTTATCGTTTAAATGGGATGTTTCACGTTTGTTATGAATTGTATCATTAAGTTGAGAAATTTGTTGATGAATCTAAAAAAAAAGTTCATTGCTAACAAAAAAATGATAAAACTCTTATAAGATCATTTTTCTTCTCTAATAAAATTTTTCGTTTTAATTCAATTTGTTCAATCAATTTTAACTTTTCTGTCGAAAGTTGAGTAGAGGATGAGGGAACGGATAAAGAAATTTCCTTTTCTACCTCCTCGGGATGTGAAGTTTTGGAGGAAGAGACAATTTTTGGTTTTGGCAGTAATTTTGGTTTAATCCTAAATTTAAATCTTAAAAATAATTGAAAAATTATAATAAATTAAAAATTAAACCCAATTTTTGGCTTTTCCAACGGCTCCAGAACTTTCTCGGGTAAATGTTGTTCATCCTCTTTAATATTTTTAACTTTTTCTGGGACAAAATCCTCTCCTCTCATGTGCCAAAACCTTCCAATCCTTTTAAGATCATAAAATCGACAGAATTCAGGAGTCCAATTTTCGGCCATTTGTTTAGCAATAAGTTCACCAACATTTAACTTTAGCTGCTCCAATGAGGCTAAAAATTAAATTTAATTATTTTTAAAAATCACCAGAAAAATGGCTAAAAAAACTAACTTAGTATCTTTTCAGTAACCACAACCTTCTCTTTTGGCAACCGTTCAAATAATGCAAGAAAAATGCGACGACTTTCAAAAATATTTGGGTATAAAAGTGTTTGATAGCCTATTTGAGAATCGTTAATTCCAATTGACTATAGAAAGGAAAATTAATTTTTAAATAATAATTATAAACCTAAAACAGAGCTTATTCGTTCTCTAAAAATTTAGAACCTTGATTTCCTGAGATATTTTTGAAGCCATTTTGAAACGATCTACAGCATTTTCTGGCATTTTATAACTTGGAAGAGTTTTTATAGTAATTGGATTGCATTTCCAAAGGCAACGAATCACTCCCTCAACAATTTGATTTGATTCCAAATCTGACAAATTTTGAAATTCTTTGTTGGAAGAAAAGGAACTTAAAATTTTTTATTTTAATATTATTGAAAATTTTAAATAAGACCAATTTAATTCGTTTGCAAAAGAGTCAAGGATCATTTGATCTACGTTTTCCATTGAATTAGCAATAATTTCTAAAAAATAGAAAAAAAGTTATAGAGGAAGTTTAATTAAGGTAAGATAAATATTTAATAAATTTTGTTTTTGAGAAATTGGCATTGTGTCCTAGCTTTTGAAACGAAAGGGAGAAATATTGTAGAAACTAGAAATAGTGTAGGAAAATTTGATGAAAAGAAAAAAGTAATTTTTCTCAAATTTCTTATATCTTTTTTAGTTTTACAAAAAAACTATTCAGTTTTGATTTTCCTCATTATGGTTCATGAAAATATCCATTGGTCTCGTCCACGCAAATATGGTTCGGGTTCTCGTTCGTGTCGTGTTTGTTCTAATCATCATGGGTATTCCTTATAATTCTTTTATTTAACTAAATGATTTATTAAAGTCTTATTCGAAAGTATGCTCTGAATATTTGCCGTCGCTGTTTCCGTGAGTACGCTGCTGATATTGGTTTCAAAAAATTGGATTAAAAGAAGAAATGTGGTTAAGGTTTTTCAAAAAGAAGTTTTGTTGATTGTGGGGCAAAATTTCTGTTAAATTACTGTTACTTTATTGAATGAGATAAATATTATTTGTGACTTTATTTTTATTATTATTGTTTTTCTCACATTATAATACTTTGATTATGTGCGCTTTTATTATACTTGTTTTAATAGAGACTTTTATTTGATATGCTTAGACATCGTGGTTCCTTGGGAAATATGGATCGATTTATAACATATCGGGGTAAGTGTTTGATCCATTGTGATTGCAACTTTTTTCAGAGTTAATTGACAGTTTTAATGTCTTCGAGAGGAATCTCTCCTGCCGTTTCAACGAAGTCAGGCGTAAAACGGAAAATGAAAATGAACAGGTCTAAATGTTTTGGCTTTTAATTTTAAATTTGCTTATTCGTTCGAGCATATAAGATTTTAACTTTTTTTGTTCATCTTTGGAGGCGTTCTTTATGTTTTTAAGTATTTTTCATTTCAATATTATATAATTTTTCCATATCTTATTATTGTTTATATAACTATCTTAATTTAGAAGGGTTTGTGCCGGTTTTCGAAAAAGCATGGGACATTAATTCAAACAATCTTTGCTGTCATCACACTCTTATTTGGTTTTTATTGTTTTGTGTACGCGAGGTTTGATTCTCTAGGACAGGATATCTCAGCCTTAAAATCACGTTTGGATGCAACCAATTCACGTTTGGATGAATTAAGCAAACAGCTAAATTCACGTATTGATACAACCAACTCACGTATTGACGCGATTAACACACGGTTAGATGACCTGATATCGTTGTTAACTTTTGGAAAATCATCCTTGTATGGCATGTTTTCACGCAGATTTCAAAACATTTCTAATATTCCATAGTATTAACTTTAATTTTCAATACATATGGTTTGACTATAGTTAATATGTTGAGTTTTTTTATTTTATGAAACTGAACTGACAATTTCTTCTTATGGGGTTTGCCTTTTTATGGTTCAACTTATAGTTCTGATGTCTGGAATTTTCTCTAATTTTCCTTAACAGAAATCTAAATGTATTGAAAATTTTATTTCCTATAGTTTTATACATTCTTGAGGACCTTATCATATTTTTGCTTTTTTGTGATCTCTATTTTATTTATTAGTAATTGCTGAAATCTAGTTCTATTATTTTAGACACCAAAATTTTAATAAAGGAAATTTTATTTATAAGAAACGACTCAGATTTTTAAAATTATTTAAAAATAAAATTTTGTAAAAAAATTTAAATCTTATGAATGTTTTTTATCTTTTATATTAGAGTAGACTATTTTAATGTGTAGATTCTTTATTTTCATATAATATAAATTGTACCTAGTCCTATATTAAATTCTCGTTCATTAGATGATAAAAAAAGGAATCAAGCGCCTTTCTTCAAATGACACCCAAAATACAAGAAAAAAAAGAAAACGTGTCTCTTTCTCAAAAATAGTGGAATCTTCAGCTAATGAAACAGCAAAAGGCGAAGAATCTGCTACTGCTAATCAATTGATCCGACATCCTAAAAAAGGGATCTTAAAGAAGAGAATGCTTTCAAATGCTAATGGATGCTTAAAAATTAAGAAAAAAGAGTTAACTGATTTAGAAGGCGATAATAAAGTAGAAACTGTTTTAAATGATGTTGGGAAAGAGAAGACGATGGACGTTAGAAAGGTTTGAATCAATTTTATTGTCTATTCACTTTCAAAATTCAGAAGCGTTTTGTACCATCAAAACCTTTAAATAACAAATTTCGTCGTAAAAATGTTATAAAGGTTAAACAATCTACGAAGGAGATGCTAATGAAAATGACAAAAAAGGAAAGGAAGGGATTTATTCGAAAACTTGAGGAGAAGAATAAGCCAAATTTTGAGCTTTTAAGGAGTGCTAAACTTTTATGGGAGACGATAAGGAGGTTTTCATTTTTATTAACTATTAATTCAAATTGGTTCTGCTTCCCCTTAATCGTATTGTTAGGAAGCTAAATAAGTGGTGAGATAGAAAATGGAGACGCAAATTTTGGAGTGTATTAAAAAATTTTTTTAACTTTAAGTACAAAAGTTTCAAAAGAGAAACGAGATCATTGTGTTTCTGAACTTATGCAACTTTGCAAAGGCAAATTCTCCTCTTTGGCGTATTCTCATGCAACATCTCGTGTAATTCAGTGTTTATTGAAATTGAAGAATTCGGAAATACGTAACCATATATTTGATGAGCTTAAAGAAGAAATTGTTAAGTTGGCCCTTTCACAATATGGAAAATACTTTGTTATGAAGATGCTTAAATATGGGTATGCTTTTTTGTTCTTCATTTAAATTAAGCTAAAGTTCAAAAGAGCAACGGGATCAGCTAATTACATCATTAAAGGGTAATTATGTTCGTTTATACAAATCTTTATTCTCTGCATCTTTGGTAAATGAAATATATTCTGAATGGGGAAATGCTCATCAACATAAGCAACTTGTCCGCGAATTTTATGGATCTGAGTTTGCCATTTTTCAGGTTTTCTGATTTTATTGTTTACAAGTAACTTATATAAAGGCTAAAAAATTTCCATTAAATTGAATGAATCAATTTTAGGACATTTCTAGCGACAAATTCCCGTCTTCCATTGATGAAATTGCAGTACAAAATCCTGAAAAACTTTCTTCAATTTTGACAAATTTGGAAAAGATTTTGGACAGTGCTGTTCAAAAGTTGGTTGTTTGTCCTTGTTTTTAATCATTTAATTTTAGAGTTCCGATGTTAAAGCTTTCAATAACCCACAAATTGCTCTTTGATTTTCTCAGATTTTGTTCGAATGAACAACGGGGGTCAATAATTGAATCTCTTAAAGATTTTTTACCTGAAATTTGCCATACACATGAAGGTTTATTTTAAATTTGTTTTTGACTTTAAACGTTATTTTTAAGGCTCTTATGCAGCTTTGTTGTGTATTTGGAATTCTGACACAAATCAGAGAGAATCTATTGTACAAAGTTTTACCGGTCTCGCAGTTTCTGCTTGCAAAGATAATTTTGTTCAACGAGTTCTTTTTGGTATATTTGACTGTATTGATGATACAAAGCTTGTAAATAAAATTATTCTTAAGGTAAGGTCTTTTAACAAAATTTGATTAAAATTTTCAGCCTATCGCTGACAATATTGTTGATTTAATTTATGACAAACACGGTTTATTTTTTTAATACATAATTCTAGAATAACTTTATTTATTTTTTAGGAGTTGTAGTTCTCCATTATTTGGTGCATCCTCGTGACCCTCATGTTATTGCAAAAAGTCTCAAAAATATTTTACAACAAGTATCTTTTTTTAATTAAAAACCGCTTTTTGTTCTTCCATGTCTTTCAATGTTGGAATGAAAAGTTACCCTATACTCAAATTTTTTCTTCTTAAAACTGTGTAACTTTTTTTTAAAGGGTGATTCAAATCCTCATAGTAAATTGGACTTTTCTTCTCGTTACTCAAGTTTATTTGAATGCATAAAACCAGCTTTACTCACATTTATTAAATGCAACATGCGAGAGATGATTACAAATAAAGTTTCTGCTGTATTAATTTTGGATACACTTGCCGTCAATAGTTTATTTTTTTCGTAATAAAAAAATTTTTCCGTAATTTTAAGCTCCTGCCTCACCTTTTAACCGTCAGTTAAACTCTTCCGATCTGTCTGATTGTCTCGAACAAATTGCTCAAATTGCTACAGACGAGTTTATTCCACATTGTGTAGACAAGGAGCGTCCTTTGCATATAATCGCAGGGGGTTGCGCTCGTTTTGTTTTTCGAAAACTTTTAAAAGATGATAAATTAAGAGGAGATGATAACGAAAAAGTCAAATTAAGTTTTCATCTAATGAACTCATTAAAAAAGGAAAACGTTCAATCATGGACTGGAATGGATTGTGGATGTTATACTTTACTTGAAATACTTGAAAGTGGTTCTAATTATGCGAGGATGGTGTTAAAAAGAGCATTGAGCGAGGAACATAATTTGAAGGTTTATTTTTAAGTTTTTATTTAATTCAGTTTATTCGGTTATTTTTAATCCTTTAAAATTTTTAGAATTCCTCATTGCAAGGAGCAAAAAAATTATTGGCCGAATTAAACAAAATTAACGTTGAGGATGAACACAGTCTTGAAGAGATTGAAGAAATTAATTCTATAGAGAATGTAAATGGAAAGAGGAAGGTTGCAGGTAATTCTAATAAAAATAACACTAAACGAATGAGAAGAAATTGACATTTTCTTTGTTTTGTTAAATAAAATTTTTATTCATTTATTTTTCGTTATTCAAGCATTAATTTTGCTTTTGAATATTTTAATTTTGTTTTGATTCTTTATTTTTTTATTTTTAAAATGCGTTCTTCTTTCAAAATTTTACTTTTTAACAAATTTTCTCCTTTGAATCGCCAATTTTATCCAATTCTCCAGGCATCTTTTTCAAAATTTAATTACCAACAACAACAACAAACTCGTTCAAAATTTTCGAATTACTTTCTTGGAGGCGGAGGAACTTTGCTTTCCCTTTCTTTTTTTACTTCGAAAAATAAAGAAGAGGAAAATGGCGAAAAGACTGATCCGGCATTTGAGAAAATAATTAGAGAAGCAGATTTGCTCTACAATGCCTATTTAATTGATAATGCTTATGGAATTTTGAGACGGTTTTTTATTTAAATTTTTGTAATTTGGGCATTAGTATTTATGAGGTTTTTATAATGGAAAGGAAAAAAAGTTTTACAGGCGAGCGGGTTCGAACCCACAACCACCTCTAGTTTTTCTGATAATGCGCTCTTATGGATATTTCTGCTTTATCGTCTTAAAACATTAAAAGAGGATCTTCCTGACCTTTTATTTTCAACTTTTAATTTTTAATTTTTTAGTCATCGTTCATCAGAAAATTCTGAAATATTATGGCGTCTTGCTAGAGTAGTTTGTGAACAAGGAAAACAATCCAAAAATATTGAGGAAAGGAATCGTTTGTTCCGTGAGGCTTTTGAAATTGTGGAGAAGGCGATTAAGAATGAACCTGTCAAAGGATCTTTTGGTGCTCATAAATGGTTTATTTTTTTTTAATTTTAGAAAATTAATTTGTTGTTTTCTCTATTAAATAATTATTGGAGAAACAAAAAGTAACAGAAAAGTTTTAAAAAGGTATGCGATTTTACTCAATATTGTCTCTGAACTTGATGGTGAGAAGGTACAATTATCTAAAGCTGTTGAGGTACGCAATCATTTTGAGAGAGCCTTGGAACTTGATCCATTGGACGCTACTACATGGCATTCATTAGGTTTTTTTAAATTAAGGAAATTCTATATAAATTTTTAGGCATTTGGCACTATTCTTTTGCTAACCTTTCAACAAGTCAACGCTTACTTGCCTCGATTTTCTACTCAAAACCGCCATCTAGTACCTTTGTAGAAGCATTACGACATTTTCAGAGGGCTGAGGCAATTAAGGTTATTTTCTATTTTAAGAATTTATTTTTAATGATTTCCAGCCTGGTTTTTACTCTGCGAACAATTACTATATGGGATTAACCTTGGAACAAATGAATAAACCGGAAGAGGCAAAAGCGCAACTTCTTTTGGCATTTTTAGCTCCAGTGGTTACAATGGATGATGGAGAAATACACAAAAAGGTTATTTTATATTCTTAACATTTTTAATTTTTACAAATTCAGGCACATGATCATCTTAAAAGAAAATACAAAATTACCCGGGAGCAGCTTATGGAAAAGCAAGGACATAATTCAAAACCTCCTTCCTTTAATAAATAAAGGATAATTTTCACTTAAAATTAATTGGTAATAAATATTTTGCATTAAATTTTTTTTGATTGAATAAAAGTCTTAGGGTAATTTTTTAGTTATATTTTTATGTCTTAACTTTATTGAAGAAATGAATGAATAGAGGGAAAGTTTATTAAAATAGCATGTAAGTTAGAGAAGAAAAGATGTGAAAATATAAAGGAAAGAAAGGAAAAGGATGCTTGTTTTCACATTAACTTTCCTTCGGAGCGAGCCTGTTAAGTACCGCCAGTTAAGTACCAGTACAAATGGGGCCAGTTCAGTACCAATAAACTTTTATGTAAAAATTATATTATCAATTCATTTTTTCTTACTTTACGGGATCTTCTTTTTGTGGCTCCTAAACAAACTAAATGATTTTTTATTCAATTTTTTGTTTTATAACATTTTATTAAAAAAGAGGTTACTAAAAATTTACCATTAATAATCTGTACACTATTTAGAAGACAAACAACAAAAAAGTAAAAAATTTGTAACTGTTTTAAAATTCAAACCGTTGTGTAATTTATGTTTTTCCGCTGACTTCTTTTATCTAATTCTTTATCTTCCAGTCTTTCCCTATTTGATGATTTTTGGTAATATAAACCAATTATTGTTGCATCAGCCTCTAGAAGTGTCAAATCATTTTTAGATCCCAAAAAGCGTTCACTCAGTTCTGAAAAATAAAATATTACAGACGTATACAAACGTTAACTAAAAAACGTCGCAAACTCAATCAGCTAGTAAAAAAGTCTAAATAAATAAACATACCTGTGTCAAAAATTCTAATCACCACGTCTGACCCAATTACAAACTTTCTGAAAAGTTAGATTTAGAATACAACATGAAAGTCAAAAAAATTACTCTGAATCCTTTCGAGGCCTTTTACAAACAGCATTAAATTTGCAGCCAAAATCAATGTACAAATCATCATTTACTCGATGCACAATACGTCCAACCACTTTGCGTCCAGTGAAATCGCCAAGGTCAACGAATTTAGAATAACGAAATAGTTTTGCAAAGGACATTCTAAAAACAAAGGACCTTTAATTTAAATAAAGAAAAAAATAAAAAAAATAAAAGGTATCACAACCGATAATGAATAAATAACAAAAAACAATATTAAATAAATTTAAAAAAAAGTGACAGAGATTTGTTCAAAAATAAATTAAAATAAAACAGTTCTAGTCATTCAAATCAGCAAAACATATTTGACAAGTCAATAATAAATCCAGAATTTGTAAATACTCATCGGCACCATCCAACAGACGCTTTTCCGTTTCCTTAAATTTTATTGAATTAATAAAAGTTAAATTAAGAATAAACCGAAATTTTAATAAATATTTGTGCCTTTTTTACAGGTTTCAAATCGTCACTTTCCAAAAATTTATCTAACAATTGAGTAAGGAGTTGAGCAACACTATATCCATTTTTAACAATTTTCTTTGCGTAATAAGTTGTCTGAAAAATTAAGAGACGATTATTATGTTTAAAAACAATCCTAATCCTTTCTTCAGTAATTTTTACTTTACTAAAAATCCTTACAATAGGCAGCAGGCAGGGCCCGTTCCTGCAAAATTTTATATTCTTAATTAATATGGACAGAAACAATACCAATAAGCCAGCAAACCCGTTACAACACTAATCTATACTTATGCTATTTACTACCTATAAAAGAATATGTTAACCATCAGGGACGGGTGTATTGCGTTGATTTTTGGCCTAGAGTTCTACGCTTTTAATGGGAATAACTTTATTAATAAATTTGCATTGATTTTTTGTCGAGTGTTGCGTTTCCTAGGATTAGTTATGCACCCGTACCTGCCAACCACTGCAAAGGATGCCTTCCCACAAAAAAAAATGAAAAAAAACCTTTTGCTGATCCAAAGATTTAACAACATCAATAAACTCTTTAACTTCGCTATTAGGAATTTCTCCAGACATTTCTTTAACATCTTCAACACTTATTGAATTATTAACAGCAGAACAAGCCAATGACTGCATTAATGTTATTGATTTACGCAAATCTCCATTAGAAATTGAAACAAGTTGCTCAATAGCATTTTCATCAAATTTAACTCCTTCAGCGATTGAAATGCTGAGTAGGCTTTAAAAATTATTTTTTAAAATTTTATACAAAAAAATGAACCGGTCCTTCTGTACATCTTCAGAAAGTGGCTTGAACCTGAACTTTGCACATCTCGAAGTTAGTGGTTCAATAATTCGAGTAACGTAATTACAAATTAAAAAGAAACGGGTCGTTTGTGTCTCATTCTCCATTGTTCGGCGTAAAGCAGACTGTGCTGGGCCTTTAAGGAAGAAATATTAAGAAATTTAAATTTAAAAAACCTGTCATTGCATCAGCTTCATCTAAAATAACTATTTTTAACGCAACAATGGATGTTTTTGATGAAGGGGATTTAGAAGAAGAAACAGCGATTCGCGCAAACTCTTTGATCTAAAAATAGTCAAAATGACACTTCATCCCACCGTATTAAAAAATTAAAACTAACTCTGTTCCTGACTACATTAATTCCTCTCTCATCTGAAGCGTTTAATTCCAATACTCTATCCTTGTAAAGCTGTGATGTTGAAAAAAGTTGACGACAGAGTGCTATAGCACAAGATGTCTTTCCAGTCCCAGGAGGTCCATAGAATAATATATTTGGTAACTAAAAAATAATTTTTTAACAAAATTAAAGTAAAAAGGAATCAGAAAATAAGCCTATTCTGAAGAATCTACACCCAAAAATATATTTTAAATTAAACATAATTTTTTGAACGAAGAACTTCAGAATTGCAAAAAAAAATCCTACATCAGCCCCCTTCAAACAATTCTGTAAAATAGCAACAACTTCGTCTTGACATAAAACCTCCTCCACCTTTTTTGGACGGCTAAAAAATTAAAAAATAAAATGCTAATTAGATAGATTAAATACTATTTTTCCACCCATGGTTTTGTTGAATGTTCGTCTATATCGACTTCCTTTGGTACTTTTGCGGAAGCATCATTGTTACTATTTTTCTTTCCAATAATGAGATTCTGATTGTGAGGACTTGGAGTAGTTGAATTTGTTTTAAAATAGTCGCTAATTGACATTTTACCTGTCTAGAATATTTAAATAAAAAAAATAAAAATAAATAAATATCTTTTTGAAGAAAAAACAAGAATAAATGGAATTAATTTACATTAAAAGTTTCATTGCTATAAATTAAAAATACAACAAAAAAAAGGTCAAACTAGGTTTGCTGGTTTAATCAATGAAAAATGCAAACCAAAGTAAACAAAACCTTTTTTTTTAATAATAACATCTAACAATAAGATTAAAAAACATTAAAAATTAACTTTGTCCTGTCACCTCCAACTCGAATGAAAAAATTTAGCAGTGCTCACAACTTGATCAATTGGCAAATCTTAAGTTCAAATTAATTTCATCAAACTTTTACATTGCAAAAAACCTGGTAAATCAGAAAATAGAAGGATAGCTTCGTTAAAGTTTGCCTCAATTAATTTAGAACGAAGTTGTAGAAGAATTGCAACACCGATGAATCTAGAACGAGTTATAAAAAAATTAAATAAAGAATAAATACAGTGGAAATTCAGCATCTGAAAGAAGTAAAGCATCCCAAAGATGAAACTGAAAAAAATAGTAGATTAAAAAAGAATATAAAGTACCAATTTGTATAAGGGGAGAACATGCGCAAAACAAGTCAAAAACCAACTATAAAAAAAAATAATCACAAAATATCTTCTTCCAACTAACGGAATAGCAAAAAGTTCGGGCTGAAAGTCCAAAGAAACAAAATGTGCAAACAATTCAGAATCACAAAATTCAATAACACGCATAAATTCAGCCAGATAACTACGAATTACAACTGTGTTGTCCTTGAGAAAAAATCCATGTAAGTAACGGTCAATAAATGCATTTAAACAGTGAAAAGCTGTTGCTAAAATCAGGGAAGAATAGAAGAATAGAATTAAAGACTAACGTAGATCATTAAAGTGTAAAATTAGGAAAGGAGCGCTTAAAGAGTCCAACCCCTGCCAATAAACAAATTTATCCTTTCTGCTTACAAGTAAAGCTTTAAGAAGTATTTTTAATTGATGATGTGCAAGAGGAGAAGACATCTAAAAAATATACACAATAGGAATATTAAAAATATTTTTTAGACTTAACTTATGGGGCTGAAAAGGAAAGTATAGCATAATTAAAATATATGCAAACTAGAAACGAACTAATTCATCATATTGATGACAGCGAGGAATGTCCACCTGAAGTTGCCTATCAGAAGAATGTGCAGAAAATGTATCAAGTGAGTAAAAACTTTGATGCAAATGATCATCAAGATCATTGTTAAAAGGCAAAACGCCCAAAATAGCAGCCCAAACAGCGCCACGATAAACTGGTGGAATGTCATGGCAACTCTCAATTTTCAATAATTCTGATTTGCTTGGCCATGCATCGAGTAAATTGCGAAACAAACGCATTCGTTGATACTAACATAAAAAATTAACATAGGACAAAAAAGTTATAAAAAATAAAACTTGATACTCAATATCCTTCTCTTTAACAAGTAACGACTGAACTGAACAGCTACCATCTTCTTTACCACTTTTAGAATCAGTTAGAGCAACATTGCTTTCTTCTAAACGTCTTTTAAACTCCAATGCTATAAAACGCTTAGAAGAATTAATTTCACTCAACCGCTAAATTAAAATAAATGTCTCCTTATTCAAAACTAAAAACCTCCATAAGATTGTTCATGGGAAGTTCAAAAGAACAGACAGGGGAACTCCTTTCAGACTCATTTGTGCCAAACATATGAAAATTCCCAATGAGAAGACTAGCAATAAAAATAAAATTTTATTAAAATAACAAAAAAAAACCTTGGTAAGGTTAAAATAGGTGGTTGTGTTTTTATTAGTCTTTTTCGTAATAAAATAGTTTCAAAACTGCTACCACACAACTTCCAGAGGAAGAAAAGTTCGTTTAATGTATTCTGGTTAAAACCAAACTTCTCAAATTGACTTTCATTTTTTATACGTTCTGAAGAGTTTTTCCTATTAAAAGCTGGTTAAAAATCTAAAAAACCTTTCATTTGATCAATTTCCTCGTCTAAATCACCACAACCATTTTTCCTCAAATTTAATTTGTCAAGATTAATATTATAAGAAATTGCCGATTCTTTAAGCATTTTCAACAGATCTAGAGAGGTTGACCTTTTAGAAGGGTAAATATGTAGGCATTGCTGAACAACTTTGTAAATTGGGTCTAATGAATGTTGACGTTTAGTAAATGCTGGGCAAATTTGTTTAATTTTGTTTAAAAGCTGAGGAAGAATAGATTCGTTGTTTTCTGTTAAATAAAAACAACTTTAAAAAAGATGTAAAGCCGAAACCTTTACTCAGAAAAGAGGCGATAATGTCTGAAATTTGACGTCGAGCTAAATTCAAAAAACTAAATTAAAAATATTTTTAATAAAACTCACAAAAAACTTCAGAAAACCTCCATCCAGAAAACAATTCAATTAATAAAATACCAAAAGACCAAATGTCAACACAAAAATATTTTGATTGATCAGATGTTTGTGGAAGTAAATTCAACAAAATTTCAGGTGCTAAATACAAGGGAAATTCACTCGAAGAGAAAATTTTGTGATAATAGATTCCTGAGATGAAACAAAGGCCATAATGTGAAAGTTTTACTCGAATTTGCTAAAAAAATATCTCAAAATTAAAGTGAAGAAATAACCTCATTTTCCCTCCTAGGAACAACATATAACTTATCCAAACTTAGGGAGCCTATAGCGAAGCAATTTTTATGACAAAATTCCAAAGCTGAACAGATTTGTATTGCTATAGAAAAGACAGATTGCAAGTCTTGATTGCCTAACCTGTAAGAAAAAAGAATTTAAAAAATGTAATAAAGTTGGTAAGTCTCTAGGAAGAACCAGAAATCTCAAAAATGATTGGACATTGACTCAGGGTACAGGAAGGAATTCATATCCCTAACCTCAAAAAATTAAAAAATATATAGAAAGTAAACAAACTTGTTATTCAAGAAACCATCATCTCGAATATATGGATCAGAATAATGTTCTGATAATAGCGCATATCCATTAGATACTAGAAATATATGAAAAAATAAAATTAAAAAATTTACTTGTTAAGCACCTGCTAAATTCAAAATATTTGCACAAATTGTCATGCGAAAATTTGGTTATTCTTGCAAATCTGCCCAACATATACGTATAAATATTTGATGGATCAGGCAATTCAATGTTGTCATTTGAATGGTTTTTTGGTTGTAGTTCAATTTCATCTCCAATTTTGAGTCGAATAATTGTTGCAGCCAATTTCATTAATTATATCTAATTAGTTAATTCAATCAAGATTCACTGAAAAATTTTTAGCATTATCTTAACTTTAAAAATAACCGTTTACTAACCATCGCACGACTAATCGGGCCTTTCAAATATGTAAGCAATAGCTAAATTAAAATAATTTTTTTAATAATGGAGGATTCTGATTTATTATTTATCAATAAATGCATTAAACTTGCACAACAATCTTATAATTTACATGAAGTTCCAGTTGGCTGTGTCATTGTTTATGATGGTTTGATTATTGGAGAAGGACATAATGAAGTTAATAAGTATGTTTTTAAAAGATTTTTATCTAACAATAAGATTAATTTTAGAACAAAAAACCCTACTAGACATGCTGAATTTGTGGCAATCGATAGAGCAAGTATTTGGTGTTCAACTAATGGAAAAAATTTTAAAAAGGTTAAATATTTTTTGCGATAAATTTTTTTAAAGATTATTAGACAAACTACTGTCTACGTTAGTTTGGAACCTTGTATTATGTGTTCTAGTGCCCTATACCAATTAAAGATTAGGAGGCTTGTATTTGGAGCAAAAAATCCTCGTTTTGGCGGTATTTTAAGTGTTACTAGTAACAAAGATTATGGACATCAACATGAAGTTGAGGTTTTTTGATCTTCCAAAAATTAATGAAACATTTAAATTTTTTTATTTAAAATTGTTAACTTTAAGTTGGTACCAGAGGTATGCGCAGAAAAGTCAATTCTACTCTTGAGAAAATTTTACGATAGAGAAAATCCTTATTCTCCATTAGATAAAAGAAAATTTAAATCTTAAATATAAGTTGATTTTTTAATGTTTCACTTATTCTAGGTCAAGTGACCTTTATATAATTAAAATTCTCTTTACCACATTATAAACAAGTAACTTTTTTGTTTACTCAAAAACAGAATTTTGATGCAATAAACAGTTTTCATTAACAATAATCTCAACAAAGGTTATCCTTCTCATTGTCAGATATTACTTGGGTACAACATTACACGGATTCGATTTCCCATAGCTTTGGGTGGCAAATTGTGTCGAAACTTTGCACGAACCATTCCTGAATTGCCATGTGTACGAGTAATTCGCCCCCAGATTGCACGAATTCGCGTCTTTGGTCCTCCATTACGTGCAATTTTCTTATGTCCTTTGTAGACATAAACGGCGCGTTTTCCAAGATAGAAATTTGCTGCCTCCTATGAAACAATTTTTTTTTAATAAAAATTATAGAAACCTTATCATTTACGCCATCTAATTTTAGAAGCGAAGTATTTTCATATTGATTGCGTTGACCTCGCTTATATCCAGTGAAGATTGCCTTAAAAATCGAGTCGTAAAAAGATCCTCGCTAAACCGATATTAAGGAAAAATAGTTAATACTTTGACATAAAGTCGTCGAGCACGCTTCGGACCATGGCGACGACGAGCTTCAATCGTTTTTGCTGATTTGGCGTTCTGAATTGGTTCACTCGTATCCATCATTTTCGTCTAAAAAATATTTAGAAATATTAGCCTTAAAATAATATTCTACTAATTTAAGATTAGGAAACAAATAAAAATATATTAAATTGTAAATTCAACAACTAATGTAAAAATTTAACTTTTTTATTAAAAATTTATTCATTTATTTATAACATTTTTCTTTTTCTTTATAATTGAATTTAATAAATTTGCTTGTGTTGATGCCCTCTTTGTTGTAGAATCAACTGAGGATTTCATATTTCCTCCCCTATCATTGGAATTTTTCAATTTTGTTCCGACAAATGTTTCAACTTCTTTTTTCAATATAAGTGATTTAGATGAACTACTAGGACCATCCACGTCTTCTTCATCTTCCTCTTTTATCCTTTTGGTATATTTCCCACAAGTTTTTTCTACAAGTCTTTCAACTTCTTTTTCATCTTCCTCTTCTTGCCTTCTAAGCCTTTCAGCAAATGAAAGGGCATTATTCTGTTCAATTTTTTGTAAATAACCAATTGTATCAACACCTTCCTGCCGCCTATTAATTTCTTGTAATTCCTCAATATGACCTTAAAATGTGAGAAAAACTTTAAAATTATTTAAAAATAATGTTCAAACCTAATGCTTCCATTTCCAACTTGCTCATTTTTGTCCGTTTTTCAAGCATTTTCATAGCATCTTCTTTTTCCTCTTTCTCTTGTTCCTCGACTTTTTGTTCCTGCTCTTGCCAAAATTTGTAAACATCGAATAAACGTGTTGCACCGTTTTCAGCCTGATAGTCAACATTTTGAATATCAGTTTTGAATGTAATTTCGGCAAGACAATTTGGACAACTTGAAATCGATATGATTTAAGTCGAACGGAACAAAGTCAAAAGAAAAATATACCGAAAATAGAATCTGAAGATCCTAAGGCCAAGATAGCTCTCACCCTCTGCCGTCTCTCGTCGCATATTGAACTTTTTTCCTTTATAAATGTATTCATTACATGTATTGCATCGCATATTAAATGGAGTCATTACACGTTGGATAAATTGTCTGCTTCGACCACCAGATGCCTTCGGAATTTTGGACGGATCAAAATCTGGCGGGTAGTATTTCTAAATTGTTGAATTATGTTATCAATATCATATAATTAGAAAAATTGAAACCTGGAAAACTTTCCTCTCTGTGCCAGTCATATTGCAGTTATTATCTTATTAATTTAATTTATGTTCAGATCTAAAAATAAAACATTATTAATTAGTTATAATGTTCAATACGCGATTATTATGCAGATTTAGAGATTTTTACAACTTAAGCATATCTAGGATTTTAACCCATTGTACACTAATTGATATTTAAAATTAAAACCTAAGACTCAAAGCTCCAAAGTTTACACAGTAAGTCAAATTTCTTTTGGTCGTTTAAATGCCAAAAATAAGGTTGA
Source organism: Meloidogyne exigua (assembly GCA_018905775.1). Lineage (NCBI taxonomy): Eukaryota > Metazoa > Nematoda > Chromadorea > Rhabditida > Meloidogynidae > Meloidogyne > Meloidogyne exigua. The sequence continues at coordinate 75,539 of JAGUQR010000002.1, read as the reverse complement.
TATTTCATCTTTTTCTTTTTATTCTTTTTAATTCTATTTTTATCTTGTGCTATTTCGTTAATTATAGATTGATCTTTTTTAAATTTAATTGTTTTATTTTCAGTAATATTCTTTTTTATTTTTCTATTCTTCAAATGCAGATACAAAACCTCGTTCCAGATAGGACTTTTCGTAAAGTTCGCAGCAATATTGATAGATTATTTGATAAAAATCTTGCAGATTTAATTCGAGGAATTAGAAATAACAAGGAGAATGAGGTTTTTTGCGATTATTTCAGGTTTTAATTAATTCTTTAGTCGCGTTACATCGGAGCTTGTATTGAGGATATCAAGGTTGAATTGAGGCAAGACTCAAATTTTGTCAAGGCAAATGCTATTGAAAAATTAGCTTATGTATCTATTTTTTAGATAATTAAAAAATGCAAAAATTTTTATTTAGCTTCAAATGCTTGGTTATGACATTTCTTGGGCTTCTTTTAATATTATTGAAGTTATGGCCAGCACTAAATTTAATGAAAAACGAATTGGATATTTTTCGGCCACACAGGCCTTTAATGATGAAACAGATGTTTTAATGCTTACAACAAATTTGATAAGAAAAGATTTACAAAGTTCAAATCTCTATGATGTCGGTATAGCATTAAGTGGGCTTTCTTGCTTTGTTACCATAGATTTAGCTCAAGATCTTGAAAAGGATGTTGTCAATTTGGTATAAATTTAGTCATAAATTTTTTACTTTAACATTTTAAAGCTCTCATCAAGTCGTCCCTATGTCCGAAAAAAGGCGTTATTACTTCTTTTTAAAATGTTTTTAAAATATCCTGATGCATTGAAAACAATGTTTCCAAAGTTGAAAGAGAGATTGGAAGATCAAGATTCAGGCAACCTAGATTTTTTAATTTCTATTTTAAATTAATACTTATAGGTGTTCAAAGCGCTGCTGTAAATGTTGTTTGTGAACTTGCTCGTAAAAATCCTAAAAATTATTTGCCGTTACAAAATATATTTTTTAAATTATTAAATACCTCATCAAATAATTGGATGCTTATTAAAATAATTAAATTGTTTGGATCTTTGGTATATTTTTAAAAATATATTTTCAATATTTTAAAACCGCTAGGTACCTTTTGAACTAAAATTGGGTCGTCGTTTGCTTGAACCCTTAACAAGCTTGATAAATTCAACATCGGCAATGTCTTTGCTTTATGAGGTTTTTAAATTTAGGATCTGTTTTTAAAATTATTCTACTTTGTAGTGTATTAACACAGTTATTGCAATTTTAATAACCATATCATCTGAAGGTCCCGGCGATTATACACCAAGCATTCAAGTAATTTTTTTTATGCTTCTATAATGCTTTTAGCTTTGTGTTCAAAAACTTGGTGTTTTGATTGAAGATTCTGATCAAAACTTGGTAACTTTCTCCCTTATAACTATTTTTAAATTTTTATTTTTTTGAAATACTTGGGCCTTTTAGCCATGGGCAAAATTCTTCAAACTCATCCTAAGGCTGTTCAAGCGCATAAAGACATCGTTCTGAGATGTTTGGATGATAAAGACGAAAGTATACGCTTAAGGGCATTAGATTTATTGTATGGAATGATTTCAAAAAAGAATATAATGGAGATTGTGCGTAAATTGATGGAACATTTGGAAAATGCTGAGGTTTTCCTAATAAGTGGTTTGAAATGATTATAAAATCAGGGTTCGTTCTATCGTGATGAACTACTTCGAAAAATTGTGGCAATATGTTCACACGACAATTACAAATATATTACAAATTTTGAATGGTAGATTTTTAACTTTAAGTTTTAAAATCGATATTAGGTATATTTCTGTTCTTGTCGAGTTAATCAAGGTTGATGGCATAAAATATGGTTTACTTATTGCAGAACAAATCCAAGATGTTGCTGTTCGTGTTCAATCTGTCAGACACTTTGCTGTCTCACAAATGGTTCTTCTGGTTCAAAACGTTCACCCATTATTACAGGTTTTTTATTCTCCTTTATCACACAATTTTTCCTTAAACTTCAAGGGCAACAGCGCCACTCAGCGTGCAAACATAGCAGAGGTATTATTAGCGGCTGCTTGGATTTGTGGAGAATATGCACAGCATGTAAACGATGTCGATGCACTTTTAAATGCAATGCTTAGGGTCAAGTTATCTGTTGTTCCTGGAGCCTTATTAAGCGTTTTTCTTCAAAATATGCTGAAACTTTATGCTTTACAATTGTGTAACTTAGAAGCAGATGAAGATTGGGATGGTATTGAGACATTAGACAATCTGTTTTGCTCAAAACTACCAGAGTTTCAGTATATAGATCATTTGGAGGCTCAGGAGAGGGTGAGGAAATTTAATTATTTTAATATAAAATTTTCTTTATTTTGTTTTAGTCTTGTAATTTTCTTGCTTTACTAAAATTTGCTACAACAAAGCATGCTGAAAAAACTAAAATAGGTGCTAGTCTTGCTAAATGTTTCGAGGATGAACTGAATCCAGTTGCTCCAAAGGCACAACGACGCGTTCCGTTACCTGAAGGGTATTAGATATAATAAAATATATATCAATTTTTTATTTCTAAGGTTGAATTTAGATGATTGGATAAATGAACCTTATGTTTCTGGGATGGATGAAGAAAATGAAGATGATTCAAGCTTGGAGTTGTCAGATAATGAGGTTTTTTAATCCTAATATAATTTTATTATTTTTTAGATAAAAACATCATATTATGGACGTGAAAATCTCCAACAATATGGAAAAGAGGCAAGAAATTCAACAACTAAAATGAATGCTAACCGATCCTTCGATGATGATAATTCAATAAATGGGGTCGTTTCTACTTCTAAAAGTAAAATTCAAAAAGAATCCGAGCAAAAACGACAATTCGATCAGCAGAACAATCCATTTTACGTAAAGGATAATCCGAAGCAAAAGTCGAGGATATTGAAAAATTCGGATTCAGCTAATAACCCATTACGAAGTCAACAGGTTTTTTTAAATTAATTTTATGCTCTTATTCGATATTCTTTCTTTACTTGTTGTTTTTGTATTTTATAATTAATTCAACAAGGAAAAATTAGGAGCCGCTAAAATTATTGCTGCTCTAAAAATAATAATAATTATAGGAAAGTCTACAAATTCAAAATCCGTTGGAAATTGCTGGTGTCTGCAGTTTAGATAAATTTATGAAGCAGCAAGATACCACTATTTATTGGAAAAATCTAAACAAAAAAATTGAGCACTTATCTGAAAAGAAGGGTAGAAAAATGACTACAAAATTCGGTAAAAAACAGAAAGAAATTTTATTTAAAACAAATGATGGTGAAGAAAAAAATGAAGTGATAGAACAATTTCTGGAGGAAAACAACAGCAAAAATATAATTTACAAAGGTGATGGTGAAATGCCAGAAGGAGCACTTTCTAGTTCTGATGAGGATGAGAAGGTTATTAATGAAAATTTTTTTATTATTTTTTTCAGTTGAAGGACAATTTTTTTAATATCCAACTGGTAGATGTTATTGAAAATGTAGTTGCAAATACCTCTACGACTAAAAATATTAAAAGAAGACTAAAATGTAATGAAAAAATCATTGATAATAAAGAAGAAATGGTGAAAAATTCAACAACAACGAAATCAGAAAAACCCAAAAAAATTAACAAGAAAAAAGGAAGTAATAAAAATATACAAGAAAATAAAAAACAAAAAAAGAAAACTAAATTAGATGATTCGCGTAAGGAAGAATATGCATCAATTGACTCCCCAATTAATAATATCGTTGATGTTGAGAGGAGCGCGCAGGATGAAGAGGTGGGTGTTATCTTTTAAAAAATAAATTTTTAAAATATGGGGTTATTTCAATTTTTTAAGCAACTTATTTCATTGGATGATAGTCCAGTGAAATAAAATGCATTACAACAAAATTTTATCGGCCATAAAAATAGTGAAAATGTGATTTACATATTAGTTCAAATTTTTTTTAAACTTTAACTATATTTCTAAAATAATTTTTATAATTTTGTAAATTTTTTTATTGTGATTTACTTGAGCACTTTCTTAACATTCTAACTCCAAAGACTATATTTTTTAATTTTCCGGCTGTATTTTATTTTTTGTATTTTTTTTAAATCTGATGAAGAGTATATTTTTTCTTTTTCATTCAAAGTTTTAAGAAAAGTTGATTGGGTTTAATTATAAAATATAATTTGATCATCGGGTAGGTTCGAACCTGCTACCTCTCTCTGTGTTTTTTAGGCTTTCCTTTATCTAATGACCTATTATTATTTCTTTTTTATTTTTTTTTTTGTACAAAAATTAAATTAGAAATTTACAAAAAATTATAATCTATATTCATTCTCTCCTTTCTCCCCTTCCTCAACAATTTTTCTCCTATCATTTTCTTTAGGTAACTTCCCATTTTTTGGTTTATTTGGTTCTAACAGCATTGGTGTTGTACTTCCATCAGTATTATTTTTTGATAATATTTTTGCCTGTCTTTCCCTCCATAAGAGAACAGTTGTACTTGATAAAGAATCTTGTACTACAGCAAATTTTTCATTTGCAAGTGTTGAATCGCTTTTCCCGTCTGTTTTTGGATTTTTATGATTAAGTTTCCAGTAAGGGGAATGTAATGTTAATAGAAGAATAAGTTTTTGCCTTTTTGTATTGAGCATTTGTTGAACAACCTAAAAATTAGTGGATACTTTAGAAAAAAGTTGGGGCAATTTTTAAGAAAAGAAAGTTTGTAAGAAAGTTTATTTACTTCTCTAAATTGTGCTGACATTCCACAATAAATTGCAAAGCGTAGAGGATATGAAATTACAATGAGAACATTTCTGTTAAGAAACAAAGAATTAAAAAAAATAGAAGAATTTTTTACCTAATAATTAAAAGTTTATTAAGAGTTGCATAATGAATAAAAGTTAGTTTGAAAACAACTGCTCCAACATGCACTGAAAAAATAAGTGCTGCTGGAATCTCAGTGATAAGAAAGAGAAAAATGATTGCAAGTAGCATCTGAATTTTATAAAAATATGATTTTTATTAGCTTAATGAAGATTTAAAAAATTCCCAAAAGTTCAAGTTCTTAGTTTTCCACAAAGTTATAAAAAGTACCCTTGTATTTTGTCTCAATCCATTTACTCGTTTTGTATCAGAAATGCTATATCTCGGTGCATTTGTTTTTTGAATGCTGCTATTAACACTAAATCCACTCTCATCAAAAGAGTAACGAACATCTCTATTAATAAAAGGCATAGTGTTGGGGGATGTGGCTGGTGAAAATTCTGAATATTTCCTTTGGGGCTGTCGGGGTGGTCTGAGAAAAAATTTTAATTTTTGATGAATTTTCTTAGTTTTTTCTTTCTTACCTTCCAATCAGAATGGCATGTTTTTTGTCTGCCTCCCTTATTGCTATAAGCAATTTCCAAGTAAAAAATACAAGTAAAATGCAGGGAAGTGTATGTACCAAGATTGTATGAAATCCATACAACGACAAATGATACAAGTTGTTACCCACAATATTAATGAGTGTAGTTTGTGACATGACACAAATAGAACGAGTTTCTATAAAATAAGAGATTAAGAATTTGAATCAAGAAAGTTTATTTTTAACTATTTGTTTGAGTATCCAAAACATTAAAAGATTGGTTGTAGTTTGCGAAAAGTTCTGGGGCATAAATCCAAATTGAAGCAACTGAGATGCACAAAACATTCTTTAAAATTTATTTTTAGCTTCCTATTAAATTAAAATTTTTTACCTGTTTACTTCTATGCATTGTGCATTGTTTTTGAACAAGTTTAGGCATACAAATATAAATAAACCTTTAATATTGTTTAAGAAATATAAAATTAGGAATAATTAACCTCTGAATAGCCAAATAAACTGTTAACCATATGGCAGAGGTGTGAAACATTGAGGGCAAAATTGTAGCCAAATAGGGGAAGAGCCAGCACCAAAAAGCGGGAAGGCCTTGATGTTCATCTGTCTTAAACCCATGGAATGTGTAGTAATAAAGAAGCCAGGGGCAGCAGACAAGTCCGGTTAAGAGCTAGAAAAATATATTGACTCTAATTATAAGGCATTTTGTTATAGGCTTCACTAATGAGTTTATTAAAAATATCCGCTCCACCTCGCTAATAGCCATTGCTCCAAGTACAAAATTTGTAGGTGTTCTTAGGGAACGATGTGAAAGAACAATTACAATAAATGAATTTGTAAGTAAAGTTATAGCAACAACAAGAGGCATTAAAAAGCCATAAAGTGGAAGAGCCCAGTTTAACGGAACCTTTAAAAATGTTTTTAATGTAATTAGATGTTATAAGAGTTTGCCTTTGAATTAATTCTAATTTCTCGGCAAAGTGGTGGTTGTTGGAGTAAACATTCAGGCCAATCGCTTTGTTTATCCATGGGAAAGTCTTCAATACTTTTGTTGTTTTTAGTGGTTTTTATTTTTTAATTAAAAGTTTCTAAATTACATAGTCATTTTAACGATTAGCTTTAAAAAAATTATTATTAAAAATTGGCCAGAATTTTTAAAGTATTCAAAAACCACAAAAAGGCAACAAGGAAGTCAATTTTGCTAAAATAATTGCGAAAAAAGAACTCTTACTAGCTTAATTGCTCACACAATTGCTTCCCTTTATTTTAAACCCTAAGGGATTTAACTGTGAATATTTGGGATTTAAATAACGTTCTTTGATTTTAATTAGCTATTTAAATTTATGTTACTTTTGGAATTTTATTTTTTATTTGTAAAACATTAAAAGGACTATTTAAACTAAAAACATGTTTATTATTAATCAGAAGTTTTTAACGCTTCAATTAAAAATATTTTTATTTACTAAAGCACTTAAATTTTTTGTAAATTCAATGGTTAAAAGACCAGGAAATTGGTAAAAATAAAAAATAAATTGACAAATAACGAAAATATAGGTTTTAAAGCTTCATTTTTTTACAAATATAAAAAAATAAAAAAGATGTTCCAATTTTTGGTATATTTTTTAAGCTCTAGGGAGTAAGGAGAGAAAACAAAATTCAAACAAAAAATATATATTTACATATTAATAATAGGTAAAAAATATGAAAAAGCTTATGCTTAAGAATAAAAAGAGTTATTAAAGAAAGGAATAATTGAGCTTATTTTCTGCTTAAAATTAAAGAAAAATTTAAAGCTATTTATTTTTTATATCTCTAGAAACATTAAATTCTCAAAACTAAACCAAAACTCAATATTTTAAGTTTACGTTCATCTACTCTTAAAAAAAAGATTAAGTGCATTCAGCTTTAAAGTTGGCAATATTTTCGAAGAGCTTAGCTTTAAGGAAATAGAAATATTTAAATTTAAGGCCTTTTAACAAATATTGGAAAAATAAAAATAATTTAAAAGCTTTTTAAACAAATATGATTTTTAACAGAATGTTGTTTTCTTTGCACTTTTAAGGAAGTTTTACTGTTCCAAAAAAAAAAGTTTTATTAAATGGCTGATATTAATAAAATTACTTATAAGATAATATTAAGAATAAATTATTATGAGTTAATAAAATGCACTTTTAACCATGGGGGACCTAAGAGAAAATAATGGCCTAATTTTAAGTGCTTTTACATTACAAATAATTTATTTATTAATATTCTCCTTTTATAAAAAAATTTATTTAGATTTAAAGGTGTTGTTGATTATATTAAAAAGTACAAATATTAAGGCTTTAATATTAAATTTTAATTTTTTGCACTTTTATTTTTTATGGAAATTAATTAAAAATAGATTTATTTATTATTTATTATTTTTTAATATTTCCCAAGTAACTTTATAATTTCTGAGAAGTGTTTATGAGAAAATTTTTTAAAGTAAATATAATTTTATAAACAAATTAAATTAGATATTTTTAGTTAAAAAGTAAAAGTAGGGTCTCAGGTGTTTCCTCAAGCATATTCAGTTAATTAAAAAAGCATGAATTTTTGAAAAAAATAAAAGGTAAATTTATAATTGTTAAAAAAACATTTTATAGCCTAAAACATTTATGTATACTTAATAGATTAAAAGATTAAATTTAAAAATGTTAAGTGTATAAGGAAGCTATATTCTCCTCATAGCATTTCTAAAATAAATTTATTAAAAACTAATTAATTTTGTAAAGTTAGTTTAATTAAGAGATTAAGCTAATCCTAAGAAAAAAGTTTAATCAAAAGATTATTTTTTAGATAATATTTATGCCATTTATTGAGGGTGAAATTTTCACTCTCTCTCTCTGGGCCTATTTTGATCCTGGTTAATTTGATATGTGGACCATAGCAAAAAAAATACACGTTGTAGGATATCACAGGGATAAAGTCTTATTGGGATTTTTGCTTTTATTCACACACAAATAAATAATTTAAAAGAAAAACGTCACCGAAATAAAAGACAAAAATATCAAGTCAAAAACAATTAGGAAAAAATAGTAAAAAACAAAACAGAAAACTCAAAAAGGGAAAATATAAGCAAACATTGCTGCTAAAAGAAGAACCAAAAAATAGTGGAATAAATAAATAAATAAAAAAAATAAATAAGAGGGTGTGATATAAGTAGTTTAAATTTAATTGTTGGGATAAACTAAATATAGAAAAAATGCGAGAGCAAATAATGAACATAATCTCTCCAATTTAAAAAAAATATCAGGGATCTCCCCGTTACAGTTCTATACCTGGTTGTTGTCCTCTGAGTGAGTGACTATTTTTCAAAATTTTAAGTTTACATTTTAAAAAATTGCACTAGAAAAATGCACCTAAAGAAAGGACATTCCATCATTAAAGAACAAAAAATTGAAATTTGAGTTAAATTATTCATTTTCATTAATTTTTTTGTTTATCCCAAAGAAATATAATGCTTCTTTTTTTAATATTAATATAACACGCGATTATATATTTGACGAAAAATATAAATATAAAGAAATAAAATATTTATGTACGAGAGCTTTTAATTTTTTACGTTTCCAAATTAGCCCCGGGAGGATCCTGCCTATAAAGAACATGGAGCAATGAATATAGGGGAGTAGAAAGTCGGAAAAAATATTCCAATTCCTTCTACTTTAGTTAAGCCGTTTGAAATTTATTAATAATAAATCCTTTTATTTCCTCTCCAAAAGGAAAAAGCATAAAATACTTGAGGAAATTTTTATGGAAGGATTGAAGAGCACTGTCAATAATGTCTAGTACTAAAACTTGAAGATTTAATTTTTAAGCGAATAGTAAAAATAAATATTAAAATATATAATAAAATCAGACTACAAAGAATTTTATAATTGTTAAAAATTGTTCGTTTTTTCCATAAAAATTAAATTAAAATATTTCGTATTTCTGACTTTATTTTTATTAAGCAAAAATTTTTTTAATTGAATTTTGTTTACGGACACCTAAAATTAATTTAGGAAGTTTGTTTAACATATGATGATATATAAGACTCTAATGAACCACTTAAACATAATGTGATTTTTGCCGTTAATTTCCGCCAACCGGTTTTTATTATTTAAGGAAATTAAAGGCAAAAAATAACTGGGCATTAAATAGACGAGTGTATTCATTAAAATAATTTAAAAATATCGTTAAATTGTTCTTTTTTCACCAATGACAATTGAAAAAGACCAAAAAACAAAGAAAGATGGGAGTATTTTAAAATTGACAATTTTGTTAATTTATTTCTACTAACAAGGAAGCAAAAAAGACTACTTGAAAATACTTAATTAGTACTTTAATACTCTAATGACTCTAATTTATAAAAAATTTTATCTGGGTGGCCTTTTGTTTTATCTTTTTTTGTCCTTATTTGCTTCATTTAGTCTGCTTTTTAATATATTCGCTTAATATATAGAAAAAAGTGGATGTTGAGAGAAAATGCTGCAGCATAATTAAAAAGAATAAAAGTTAATGAGGAACGGAAGCTCATGAAAAAAGGAATTTTGTACCTAGTAAAGGCATTTTTAATTGAAGAAAGAGAATAAAAACTTTAAAAGGAATTTTTTATTTAATATTTTTGAAAAACCTTTTTAAGATAGAATTCTGACAAGTTTTAAAATATTTAAAAAATTGCTAGTTTAAAAAGCTTGGAATAAAAAAATCACGAATTTAAGTAATATTAAAAAATATATTTTTTAATAAAGTAAATTCAAGTTTAAAAAAATAAATTTAAGAAGAAAGACGCATTTTTGAATATTTTAAAGTTTAAAAAGGCAGGAAGTTAAGACCACACACAAAAAAAATTTTTCTAATCTTTGGTAAAACAGGAATAATGTCGTTTAATTCAATAAAAAATTTTTTAAAAAAAGTTTAAAGGGCAAAAATGAACAAAAAAATTTAAAGTATAAAAAACACAATTATTGGATAGAAAATTTTTCTTAGGAAACTTTTTTAGGAGAAGAAACTGCTAAAATAATCCGCAAGTTTTTAAATTTGTTGTCATACTAAATCATAATTCCATGGAGAAATAAGTGTAAAAATAATATGAAAAAACAAAACAAAAATATAAGCACAAATAAACACTTCAAAAAAGCTTTTTTGAGGGAAAAAAGAAAAATATACAAATGAAGTGTGAAAGGTATTAAAAAGAGAGTTTTAAGTAAAAGAAAAAATTTCTTTAAGACTTAGCTCCTTTTATTTAAAATTTAGGGAAACCACCGGGATTGGGGCTGTACTGTATTCACCAAATTTTATATTTAAGAAAACGAGTAATTTTATAAGATTAAGAAGGAGTCATCATTAAAGGACAAAAGTTTGTTTATTCATCGAAATGACATAAAATAATTTTGACATATTTTTCACTTCTAAAATTTCCGTTAAAAATGTTTTTGTCCAATTTTAAATGCCAGAAAAAAAAGACTAGTTGTTAGCGTGTTTTATTTTATTTAATTTATACAAATTTCCCATACGGAGTAAAAAAATAATGAAAAAAATCAAGTTTTTAATTCAACGAAAATGCGTTAATGACGACTATTAGTCATACAATTATTTAAAAATATTTTAAGTCATAAGATAGAGAAATTCTTATAGATATTTAAAAAAATAGATTTAAACAATTTAATGGAAGACCACACACAAAAAAAAAATTTCCGAAGATGTTAAGTGGGACCGACATATTTGAGACTAATAAAGGAGAATGACCTGTTATTTTTGTACCATTTTTGATTGAAAATAAATTTTAAGTAAAAAAGGAATTTTTTATATTGAGATCTGAGATATGCAAGTTAAGCCCTGATATTTATAAATACCAGAATGGTATCTTAAGATATGATTATAACTATAGTTATTTGTATTTCTACGGGCAGATGAAAAAAAATTCATAGGAATTATTAGAAATAAAGTAAAATAAAAATTCATAAATTTAAATTATTAATAAATCAACAGTGTAGTCTAAGGGTTTTGCATAAAATTTAGAAAATATTCAAAATTAAAAATTTAAAAAATAAAATTTAATAAAAAGGGATTATTAAAAAAAGGTTATGAGAGAACAAAAAACAGTAAGAAATCCAGGCACCTTTATTTTAACAAAAGAAATCGCAACAAAAAAATAATAAATTTTTAATTCTTAAAAAATTTATTCTTATTCAACTTGCCTTGAATAAATAAATATTTTAACATGTAAAATTCATAAAAAATGAATGAGTGTAGCTAATTTTTAAAACTAGGAAATAAATATTTTTTAATCAAACAAAAACAGAATTATTAAGAAAAAAGTTTATTTTCCTAAAACATGTATTTATTTTTACATAAATAAATATAATTTAATTATTTCTAGCTCATATAAAATGTTAATTTAATTTTTTTTATTTTTGAATATGTCAGAGAATTCTTAATTGATTGTTTATTAATAAAGGAGACAAAAATATTTTATTTTCTAAAATTAGAATAAGGAAATAAGGCATGTGTTTTTTAATAATTAGTTTATTAAAAAACACTATAAATAATTCCAGCAGAAATAAGATGGAAAAATATAAAAAATTTTATAAGCAATCTAAATCAAAATTTAATGTGAGTTCGTGAGAATGCATGGTCCAGTTGGAAAATCGGAATGGATTTTAAGGAGTACGATCCCCCCTATCATGCACTATTCTGAGTCAGAAAAATATTAAAAAGCTATAAGTAAATTTGAAATATTTACATTATTGTGTTTAACCTTTTTTATTCATTAAAAACGAGTTGAATGAAAAAAAATTTAAGGGAAAATAATAGAAAATATTTTTTTTCAATAAATGCTTGATTGACACTTTTTTTTATTATTAGTTACTTGTTTTTAAATAACACTATGTTTTAAAGTTGTTTTTTATTTTTGAAAAATATAAGTTAGGATCATTTATCTTATTTACTTACTTTTTAATTAAAAAGTCCAACTACATTAGCAACAATTTTGAAATAATGAGGGAGAATGAAGAAAAAATTCTGTTTGCCAAGGAAATTGGATAAAAAAGAAGTTGAAAAGAAAAGCTAAATAGACTTCTTCTTCTATCTTCTCATATTTAATCTTGAGAATTTGGTCCCTTAAGTAAAAATAAAGTATATTCATTTTTTAATGAGGATAAAACGTATTTCCTCTCAAAAAGGAAATTAAAGTCAGTTTTTTTAAAGTATATTCTTAATTTAAGGCAAGAGTTCTGAATTAAAGGTTGAGTTCTGAAATAACACCATAATTATCCCTAAGGTTATAACAAATTAATATATTTGAGTCTTAGTTTTCTCTTTATGAATATTAAAGAGTCATTTGAGTCTGAAATAATAGTAAAGACCTTTGGGCCGTGAGTTATTTGTTTAATATTGTTTTTTGGTTTTTTAATACATATATATTCTTTTTATTAAAATAAAAACTTCATTTAATTGTTTGCATTCTTTAAAATTCTGTCTGGAAAAATGTTACAAAATTTACATCCTTTTTCATGAGAAAATCGTTTGGGCAAACAAGTAAATGCGCAATATTATTTTCTAAGATATTAAAAAATGCATGAGTTTAAAATTAGAAAATTATTAGTTTAGGATTATAGGATAATATTTTTAATTCTTTGAAAATTTTAAAAGAAATATTAAAGGGGAAAAGAAGCTTTTAAAAACTTTTTTAGCTAAAAATCCTCTTTATTTTATTACTTTTTTCCGTTTGGAAGACCTTGAGAGCCTTAAAACCATAAAAATGTCACAAAAATGAATCTCGGCCATAAGATTTCGTTTGCAACTTTCCCCCAAAAATATTAATTTAAAAATTATTTTAAGACTTTCTAAACATCAAAATAAATTTTTTAAATACATTTTCATTGATTAAATAAGTAATAAATAAATATTGTAATTAGTAAAAACTCGCGCAGCTTTTTTCTGAAATGAATTATTAGTGCGTAAAGCTGCTTTTATTCTTCCATATTCGCGTTTATAAAAATATAAAGGAACTATAATTAATGAAACATTGATTTTTCTATTTTAGTTGAAAATAATCTTACAATTCATCTGAATAAAATTTGTTAAAATTAGACGTAAATAATTATTTTACATGTACATATTTTATAAAATTTTTAAACCTGGCAATTATAATTTTTTAGAATAATTTTTAATATCTAATAAATTGATTTAAGAATATATTTATCTTTTGAAATAAAGAAAATAAAGTTTTAAATAAAATAAAAAAATATTGGATTTCTTTAGAAATATATGTATTGGAACTAGTTATCCCTTAAAGTCTCATTTAAAAAATTGTTTAATTAGTTATATTCTCATTTTCTTCATTTAAATCCAAATGTCAGAAGTACAATCACCTCCAGGATAACGCATTTCATGTGCCAAATAAGGTCCATTAGGCAGAATCTCAGATTTATCAAAATCAATTCGAAATGCAGGATTTACATAAATTCCACCTCCATTGTCTATATCAACATCTAATTGAAGCATTGTAGAGCCTTCGCTAAATAAAAATCCATATTTTAGGGAAATTATTAAATTAAAGCTTCCTAAAAATAAATTAAGTTTAAAAAATAAATGTGATAGATAAAATAATCATCTTTATCACTATTCTTTTGAACTTAATTTAAAAATTAATTAATTATTATCATTTTCTTTTTACTTTTATTAGAAAAACTTAGAAGAGCAAAGAAACTAGACAGATTTATTTAAAATTTTATAGATTTATAACTTTAAACAATTGTTTTTAACAATTAGAACGATCAAAGAGGTGGAAAGAACGATCAAAAAGGCTCATTATCTTTAAAATTTAAAAGGAAGGTGAACTTGTTTAGTTATTTTTTATTATATCATTGGGTTAAGAATTAATGTCATGAGTAAAGTTTTATTTTTAAATTATTTTTTGTGAAATGAAAGGTTAAAAAGAACATTTTAATCACAATTTTTCATTTTTAATTTTATTATGTATTAATGAAAGAAAAACAAAATTAAAAATTGTTTAAAAAAATAAAAAATATAGAAAGATCTCTATGTTAAAAAGTAGGATAGAATTAAAAATAATTTTAAATAAAGTTCCCATATTTAATTAAATGTAACTTAAAGTATATGAGTTTTCCTAGAACCTAATCATTTAAAAAAATTTCATTTTTCTTAAACTTATTTCTTAAAATTTTTTTTCAACCATTTTATTTTTCCTACCCTCGCCTCCCTTAGAAATCTTCATTTAAAAATGTGTTCTTTTGAAAAAAATCTGTTTGATTTAAGTCCAAAGTAAAAACAGTCGAAAAACGAAGAAAATTAATAGGAAAAAACTAGAAGGACACATGAAAAATTTTACCAGTTGTTTTGAACCTTTGACTAATCCCTAGGCCAAAGTAAGGTAAACATTTTATCTATTTATTCTCTTTCCCTCATTTCCGTAGTATTCTGCCCGCCAACGCTTTTCTCTTGAATTTAGCTCATCCTTAGTTTTTTAGTGCAAAATTATTTATCCTTTTCTTATAGTTAACATAAGAATAGAGATTAACTTAATTTTGGGTCTGATTGTGAGTTTTATCAGATTTTTAGGTCTTGGTTTTGTGTTTAAGTTAGGTTATTGAAATAAATTTTCTAAAATTAAAAGGATTTAGTCTAATAAAGATCTTAAGCTGTTTTTCAACAACATTAAATGAATTTATGCTTAGCATTTTTTATTGCTTACTTAGTAACTATTTGTAGTGTAAAATGTGCATTGAAAAAAGGAGATTTGAATTGTGAGTTTAAAACTAAATTTTTTCTTAATTCTATCTTTGAAGGCATGTTTCTTGGCTATCCAGATTTGGAATATGATGGTTAGTAAACAAGAGAATCAAAAAAATTATGATAAGATATAATGCCCTCCAATAGGTTCTCCCTAAGTATAGAAAAACAATTAAGATAAGTAACCCATCATCCAGAATACTTTGGGAGGATTCACAACTGTAACCAAATAATTTTTAGGTTTTGACCGAACAGAGGTAGGTAAAAATACCTAGAAATTACTAAATATTAAAAAAAGGTTTTAACCGATAAAAATTTTAATAAAACTTGCTTCGCCGATGGCGCCAAGTCTGTGATATTTTTTAACGATGTGGAAGAGGACGGTTAGTTTAAATTATATTTTTAACTAAAAGTCTAAATTTAAGATGATGAATTTGATCAATATGAATGTTTTCTTCAGGTATTTTTTAATAAATAATAAAAATAAAATTCCCTTGCATTTTTAAGCTTTCTGCTCAGGTTTTTTCAAAAATATTTTTAAAATTTTTGCCTAAAGATTATGACTAAAAGAGGATATAACTTTTACACGGTAAATACAACAAAGGAGATAAAATTAAGAAATCAAGAAGAAGTAGAAAAAGGTGAGGATACCATCCATGTTTACAAAGATGGCTACAAAATTGAATATAATGGAGTTCGAGGTGAGGAAAAGATTTTTCTTTTTAAAATATTAATTTTTAATTTAAGATCCGGATACATTTGTCTCATGGTTAATGGATGTAAGTTAAAGTTGAAAGATAAAATAGAGTCAAATCCATATCCCAAAAAATTAGGTTCCCGACGATCCAGTAACAATAATAAATGACAAATTTGATTTAGAAGAGTTTGAGGATATGGATGATGAATGTGTACGAATTGTTGGATATTTTGGTAATAATAATTTCCTAAATAATATGCATGAAATTTAGAACCCGGTAGCGCAGCACTTAAGGAATTTGAGGAAGCAGCAGAGGAATTTATGGGAGAAGTGGAGTTCTTCGCAATAGTAACAAGTTATTGGGCAAAAAAAGTTGGCCTAAAGCGTGTTGGAGAAGTGCAGGTATAATGTTTGGAAGAATATTAATGAAAACATTTTTTAAATTTTATTAGTTATTACACCCCTTCGAGGACGACCCGATATATGCTCCATCATCTGTAGACACTGAAGAAGAATTTGAAGATTGGGTAGAAAAACATAGGGAACCAGTAATGCAAAAACTTCGTTTGGATAATTATTTTAACGTTTGGAAAGATCCTGAAGAGGATGAACGCCTAATTTTAGCTTTCTGTGATGAGGAAACAAGAGAAGGAAGGGCATTGTTTAAGCTACTTAGGAAGTTGGCAGATGAAAATCAAGAACATGCAGGGAAACTCGAAATTGTTTTAATTGATCCGGGTTCTTAAATAATTCTTATGAAATTGAATTATTATCTTTAGACGAATTCCCGTTAATGGTTGATGTCTGGGAGGTAAATGGAAGGGAAATATGTAGTTGATCCCCTGTTTACTAGTTTCATAATAAGAATTAATACTTTTGCGCAGGAAATGTTCGGCATTGATATCGAAGAAAGTCCCCAACTTGGACTTGTTGATATTTCTGAACGTGAGGGTATTTGGTTCGAAATGAGCCAATTAAACTTAGATGATCCCAAAAAGCATTGTGACGCAAATCTTGAAGCCTTACAGCTTTGGATAGACCAAATAATGGCGGTTAGATTGTTTAAAATTTTATATAATTTTTTAATTGTTCAGGGTACAATATCATTGGATGGTTAGCCAGTATTTGTATTAAAATTTTTTTAATTATTAGATGATGATAATGATGAACCCCCACCTGTACCAAAAGGTACGTCGAACTCAAAAAAGGCCAAAAAAGAGTTGTGAAAGAAAATATTTAAATGAAAATAAATATGTACGTGTATATTAAATATATTAAAAAATATATAAGGAATAGATTTAATGTTTCAGTATAAATAACTGACTTTACCTCGCGTAAATGAACAAAAATAACGTGTAAAAATATTCAAATTTTTAATACCGTACCTTTTGATAAAAATTACCAAAAGGTAAAATGTGCTAACTGATTGTGAGCATAAAAATACACAAAAAATTAAAATAAAAACCAACTTTAACAATTTCGGATAGAACTGTTTGTCCCAAACAGAATATAGTGAATTTGTCACATAAAGACGACGGCCATCCAAGCTTAATTGTAGCATTTGCGGTCCTCCCTGTACGAGTTTACCTTTTACAACCAAAGGTTCAGGTTGTGACTAAAGTAGAAAAATAAAAAAAAATTAAGTCTAAATAAATTTACATCTAATTCATTATCTTCTAAAACCTTCACTCCACTTAGTTTATGTATTGAACCACCGATAAAACACTAGAAATGTAATAAAACTTCTTATTAACAACGTTAAAAAATTCTTATTAAAAATTTTATAAAACCTTCCCAACAAGCTTTGGTTTTGCCGGATTTGAAATGTCATATTGTCGAATATCCCCATGTAGCCAACAAGAAATATATAAGAAACGATCATCCATTGAAATGAGAATATCAGTTATTAGCGCTGGCATCCATTCAAGTGCCCAGTTTTCAACACGCTTTGGTGGTATCGTGACAACCATAGCATGTTCCATTGGCCCCTAAATTGTTAACATTTCTTTGAATTAATATAAAAATCCTTACCGGGCCTTGCTCATTACGCCAAAAATAAAATATTGCCGATCCCAGTGCAGTTCCAACAAAGGCATTTGCACGAGATGGTTCATGCAAGAAACGGACTTCAAGAGGAATGTTACCCTCAGGTTCCTGTAGAGGAATTGTTTGAATAAGTTGGTGGTCTTCCCAATTCCAAACATGTACAGAATGTCCATAATCTTTAAAAAGTAACTAATTTGAACTTTTAAGCTTACCTTGCTTAAGATTAGAAGGATTAAATCCTTGTTTGATACTCTTGGGACTTCCCCATTCAGTGCTAATCATCAGACCACAACGTGGTTGGTACCAAAAGTCGTAGTTAAATGGTAACTGGTTCTTATCATTTGGAATCCAACGACTTATTGAAGAAAAGTTTTCTGAGCTTACAATAAGAAAATCCCCTAAATAAGGACATACATATATCTAGCATAATTTTTAAGCACAACCTTTAGGAGAATCATTTTCATCACCTAACGTACTAATCAGTATAGTTCCATCAGCCAAACAGTGAGCCGTATGCGGGAAACTAATGCCCAAGTTATAAAGCTGTGTTGGTTCAATTGTCTGAGAGCAAGAGGGCAAAATTGACAATGTAAATTTTTGGTTACCTTTGTGAGCTCCAGGTTTTTCGGATCCTTTGTAACATCAATAACATAGATCCGAGAGGAGTTTAAACACGGCAAAATTAAATGTGTACGTTTACTTTCTACATCCCCATGGCAAGAAGAACAAATGTTCCATCCAGTGTGGTGGACCTCATCTCCTGCATTTGGAACTTCTATTTTTCCGATTATCTATACGGAAAGTAAATTTTTTATCTAATTGCACGGAACGGGCCTGTTGAGTACCGCCAGTTGAGTACCATCGAACTTTAAGACAAAATAACTAAGGTACCAGTTAGTACATAATGTTTATTTTTATACCATTTGATAAAGAATGAAAAGGTCTACAAAATACCAAAAACTCATAACCATACGATAAATATAAAAAAAGTTACGGTCTAAAAACTTAAGAAAATTCTATTTTTCGGAGGTTTTTCGACCGTAACCTTTTTTATATTTATCGTATGGTTATGATTTTTTGGTATTTTGTAGACCTTTTCATTCTCTATCTAATAGTACAAAAAGAAACTTTTTATACCAAACCGTACTTTAGTTAAAGTATCCTAAAGTTCGTAGGTACTCAACTGGCGGTACTCAACCGACCCCAACCGCTAATTGCAAGGGAAAAGTAAGTTGATTATAATAATCTCACCTTGCAATAGTCCTCACTTTCTGGATCAACACAACATGTAGCCAACATATCATTTTTATTGTGGTCAACATTAGGGCACGTTACAAAAATTAGTTTCTCATGTGGGCCGTTCTTGAACGCGTCAAGAGGCGATTTGTAACCGGGACCACTATAGCAGCACTGGTGTAACTCTTTTGACATTGCTGTTGAAATATGTTTCGTAGTAGAATTTGTATTAATTTCTTTCTAAAAAAACAAAAATTGTTAAATGGAATAAATTTCATTACAAAGACTAATTTATACATACACATTAAATACATATTTATCCATTTTATTTATTTTTATGAATCAACAACATTTCTTTATGGTTTGTACATATATGCTTTTTTTAATGTCAACTTGGAAAATAATCACACACAAAGCATGAGATAACATTACTTTTAAATAAAAGTGAGTCTAACCGTTTGAGAAACTATATTTTCTATGATTGATAAGAAGTCTCTGAATTGATTATTAACAAACACGGGAAATTTTTAATTCATTTGTGTAATAAATTATATTAATAATATGTATAAATGTTATTGACAGCGAGGATAATTAGTATAAGTTTTAATATGTTAATTATTTTCTATTACAGAATATTATCTATCCTCTTATGTTTTACTTACAATTAGAGGAGAACATTTCACTCAAGTACCAATTTTTTAAAGATCATAATTGAACATGCGCGCAACTTAAATCTTTTTTTTTGTTTGTTAATAGGAGATAATTACTATTTTATTTAGTTAAAGATAAAAAAGGCTGCGCAAAAATTTTGTGCGAGAAATTGTTTTGATGTTTTCTGACTATTCTTATGCTGGCCAGACAATAAAATTTTTTTTTGATTGAATGCATCAGAGCATCGTAAAAATAAATTATCAATGAAATGAGTTATTGAAAATTTTTAAATTGTTTATTTTTTCGATAATTCATGCGCATGTTCTAAAAATTTTTAATAAGGTTTATAAGTGGGTAACTTGTTATTTTTCAGTGTTTTTTTAATATTTATTTTCAAGTACATAAATAATTTTTTCTTGAGAATATTTTTGTCACCACCTTTTCTCATACTGCCCCCATATTCCGATAGATTTAATAATCCTTAAATCTATATCCATTTAAAAAAATTATCGTCACTACCAATTCTTCATAATGCATTCAATTAATCCTATGCACTTTATTCTATATATTAAATACTTAATCTTCTGATTCATTTTTTGCCGTACGCCAACTCTCAACAAGATTTTTCAGAAATAAAAATCTCCCACACCTTGAAGGAATAAAAATATTTACCACTTTATTTCCACCTAGTATTTGTGATAAAAGTAATGTTATCAACCTCAAATAAAGTCAGTCGCTTTGGCCCTGAATGCTCAGAAGGCAAAAGAACTTTGATTAAACGGCGTAAGGCTAGTCTTTTTAGATCGTCTAGCGGACAACCAGATGAACGTAAACAATGTTTAATGTCATTTTTAAAATATTTTTTGTAGACAATTTGTTAGCTGACGCATTATACTTGCCGCAAAGTGTTCATCTTAGCGGGTCACCTGATAGTAAATATAATAAAAATTAATCTATTATTTAAAATTTTTCGGTCCAATTGACAATGTTCGTAAATTATTAGAATGCGTTGCCGGGAGTGATGGTTCATTATCACCAGTTTCTGGACAGAATAAGCAAACACTTTTTTGTGAGATGCTTTATTTGACCACAACTTTTGTTGAACAGGAAGCAGCTGCAGAAGTAGCGGACAGAGCATTGTCTACAAATCTTCAACTGGTGCAGCAAAGTCTTTTTTGGCAACAGACCACGAGGAAACTTTTTAAATATTCGTTATAAGAATTCCTTGAAATACGTACAGTCCAGATACAATTTACCAATTTGATGGTCCTTCGGGGTCTTTTACAATTTGTTCTTTTTATATTTTGTTTAATTAGTATTTTTCGATTTCAGATGGATAAAATACGAACAATGCATTGAAGGTCTTTATTTAGAAGATTAAGTTTCACAATATTTATTGAAGGTAATGGTACTCGTTTTTCACGACCATACATTACACTGCTTAGCATTGCTTCAATTTTACAGGCAAATGCTTTATTCTTTTATCAATACGTAAAGTTTAAAATGATTTTATTCATTTAAAGGTCAAAAGTTGTTTGCGTCGTGGACTTGTTATTCTAGATTCTGGTGCTAATACATTTGTTCGCGTCTGCGATCAACTTATTGAACAATGGGTCTATCATGGCCAACTTGGTCAGGAAGAGGCTCTACAAAATTTAGTTAAGGAAATTTTATTTGCGCCAAAGTTACATTTGGTTGGAGGAAAAATGCGTAGAGTATATGATGGCGATGGTACGTAGTTACTAGGTGATGTTATTTATTAAATTTGAAAAGGCCATCTTCGTAGAGCAAGTTTCAATGATTCAATTCATTCGGGTCATCTTTCAAACTCCTCGTACAGCAGTAATTCATGTGCTGAAGAAACTGGACGAATAAGAAATGTAAGTTGAGCACTAACTTTTGGTCGTATTTTTTTCAAAATTCAGACTGATGAACGTCTTCTTAAGAAGCTTGCGCCAAATACGGAATCTGCTGCTATTTTTGTTATTTTCTATATTTTTAATTTTCTCTAAATTTTATTTCATTAATAGATTGCCAATATCAATGCCCTAGAGCGACCTCTGAGTGCTTTTGTCCGACTTAAATATCCAACAGTAGAATTATCAATTAAATTTTTGAGTACAAACAATTCAGATGCTCTACCCTGAAGTGCCTGATCATCCTGTTCCGGTGCGTTTCCTATTTGTTCTATTAAACTCTATGGACAACTACCCTGGTGAAACGCTCCGTATTGGACGGGCAGTTGGGGCTCTTCTCTCTGATGAGGTTAAAATTTAAGGCTTTTTAATAATTAAAAAAAAAGGTTTTTCAAAAAGTTGCATTACACTGTGAGGAAAGGAATACTCTTGTAGATGCAGTTGATGAGTTCCTTTCTCAAATTGTTGTTATACCTCCTGCAAAAAGTTCAACAGAGGCCAGATGGACACGCGAGGAGGGGGCAGACGAATCTGTTAGATTAAAGACTTATTAATTTAAAATTCTGTTATTTTAAAAAATATTTAGACAGTTCGGCATGTTGGAATGCTTTACGCCAATTTCTCACCTGATGAGCGACTTTGTTCACAAGCATTTTATGCTGAAGAATTTGATTCCAACAAACGTATTGCAGGACAACATTCGGCCGGTTTTGAAGCAGGACACCCAATAAGGACTGGAAAGTTATTTGGAGGCTTAGTTCAAGATATTAAGTAATTTTTCTAAAATAAAAGATCTTTCAGTAAGTCCTCTTTTTCATAGACAAAAATTACCTTGGTTTCGATCAGATTTCTTGGATTTTTTCCGAGGTCGTTTATCTCAATCATTAGCTTGTACTTTAGTACTTTTCCTCGCTAACCTTTCAAATATTATTACATTTGGAGCTGTTATGGAACGGTCTCTTCATCATCAAATGGCTTCAATTGAGAACATTATTTGTGGTGCACTTTCTGGAGTTATCTTTGGGCTATTTTCTGGACAACCACTTAATATGTTGTTAAATTTTTTAAATTTATTCTTTTAGTCTTTCAGCAACGGGGCCGACACTTATTTTTGAAAGAATTCTTTACGACTTTTGCACGTATAATTTGTACTTATTTACTTGTGCACGACTCTATTTCAGAGCAAATCATTGGGAATTCTTACCGTTTCGGCTATATGTTGGTGTCTGGATGGTTGGTTAAAGGATTATGAGAAACTGCTTTTTTACAATTCCCAAATATTAGACATTTTACCTGCTTTTACTTGTGATAACTGACGCGTCTGCACTGGTTTATTATTTCTTTTTAAATATTAACTATTTTCTCCTTTTTGGTATCACTCATCACCCGCTTCACAGAAGAGGCATTTGCAACACTTATCTCCATTGTTTTTATTATACAAGCATTTGAGAAGCTTTTTGAAATAAGCTACGAAGCACCAATAACTCGACATCCACAGGTTTTAATTGAAGTTCTTGAGGGGTCTTATTATTAATATAATCTCATTTACCTCCTGCTTACAGGATGTTCTTCACTCTGCTTGTCACTGCATTATACAGACTGAAGAGTTATGTTTGCAATTGTTAAAAATTATTTTAAATATTCTATCTATTCTAATTATACTTTAATTTGTCCATTTTGTATCCATTCTCTTAATTCTATTTTAGTGGAACTCAACGCTTTTCAAAAATTTGAGCGTAGGTGTTAGCAGATGTGTTGAGCTTGGCAACTTATTTTTTACTTTATTTTCATATAATATTAAGGAGGTGAACCGCAGGGTTTACAATGTTATTTCAAGCCGGATGTTTACATGTATTTAATTTTTATAAAAATAATTTTATTTAAATATAATAGGTTTTCAATTATACTTACCTGTGGAACATTCCTGATTGCTTATTCACTTAATGTATTTAGACATTCACGATACTTTTCTTTTAGAGTTGTTTAATCCGATTGACTTTATTTTATAATAATTTTTCAGGTTCGCAATCTTATTTCTGATTTTTCAGTCTTGATTGCTATTGTATCTTTAACTCTTATTACATACCTTATTGGATTAGAAGTGCCTAGTTTAAAGATTCCTACAAATATACGTCCAACAATGGATAGAGCTTGGCTTGTTGATGCAACTAATATCGAAAATTATAAAGTAGCATTGGTTAGTTTTTAAGTTATTTATGCTTTTAAAAATTTTTCACTCACAAATAAAGATTACTTCTTCAGATTGCTGCATTCCCAGCAGTTTTCTACACAATTTTGCTTGTTATGGATCAACAAATAACTGCTGTAATTGTTAATAGAAGAGACAACAAGCTTCGGGTGAATTTTTTCAGGTTTATAGATATTTTTCTAATTCAGAAGGGTTGTGGTTATCATCTTGACCTTTTGATAGTCGCTTTTCTTGTTTTATGTTGTTCATTTCTGGGCTTACCATTTTATGTTGCTGCTACTGTGTGAGTATAATAGTTAATATTTTCATAGGCGCAATCTTGGCTTTCTTTTTCCCTTTGTGTTCGCAGCTTTTCGCACTCCTACTCTCGATTAGAGTAAAAAATTTATTAAATTAGATTTAACGCTATTTTCTTTTTTTTTACTTTTCTCGTTACAAACAGGTTAAGTGTGATGAATGTTGAGGTATCATTTAAAATATTTGCAATTAAGTTACCCTTCTTTTTAGTCTCTTAAACAATATGTTGATTGTATTGTACCAGGCGAACCTCAAAAGTTTTTGGGTGTCAAGTTTGTTAATTTAATCTGTTGATGAAGCAATTTTTCTATGTTTAAAGAGAACAAAGATTAACTGCTGTATTTGCACATGCTCTTATAGGTTGTTCAGTGTTCCTCACACCTCTAGTTAAGGTAAACTTATTTAACGTAGACTTATTTATTCCTTTTTTAGAACGTGCCAGTGCCCGTATTAACTGGAATTTTTTTTTTTACATGGGTGTTATTTCACTTATAGGTCAGCAATTTGTACAACGTTTGGGACTTTTGTTTATGCCCGTAAAATATCAACCTGATTATTTTTGGCTTAGAAGTGTGCCAATAAAGCGAGTCCATACTTTCACATGGTTTGCTTAGTTTGAGTGAAGATCTTAAAATGTTTTATTCTTATGCTTCTCCAGCATCCAGTTACTTAGCATTGGCGCTCTTCTTGCAATGAAGTATTCATCCAGTATGCTATCAATGATGTTTCCAATGATGGTAGAAATAAGATTATATTTTTACTATTAAAATTAATAGTTGATCTTCACTGTTTTATTGCGAATGTTTCTTCTTCAACGATTGTTTACTCGACGTGAACTAAAAGCATTGGACGATGAATTGCCAAGTTTTCGTGATGTTATTAGGCCAGTGAAAATATTTCGGCCTTCAAAATATCAAAACAAGCAAGGAACTATAAATGGAACCACTGAAGATGATGTTCTTTCAAAGAAAAGGCCTGAAGATGAGAAAGAATCCTTCGGAAACAAAACAATACCTCAAGCTACTTAAGAATACTAAAAAATTATTTTCTTTATTATTTCTATAATTTTCTCTTTTAATTTCTAACAATTTTTATTTTAAAATTAAATTTTTAACTACATATGTTCTTTTCGTTTGAAAATGCTTTTGTTTTGTGTTGATTTATTCTTAAAATTTTATTTTTTAAGGTTTAAAAGTGGCGATTCTACTTACTTTACACATGAGACCTCAAGTTTCATTATCAACTTTCTTCTAGTAAAACGAGTGATATTCTGCATATGCTTGTGTCATACTTAAAACTAAATATTTTACCCTTTTACTGGAGCTTTTCACGATTGTTTGTTTGTATATTTGCTTAGAAGCAAGTAAGTTCGCTTTTTATTTTTTGCTTAACTAATGAAAATTGATAATTTGCGAGTCATTATTTTTCGACAGAACCAAATTCTCCAGAAATAATTCTATTCTACAATATAACTTCAAAATATCTATAAAAAAAAGTTGTAGGTAAAAAACCTTCCTCAATAAATATCCTTAGTTTTAGGTTTTTCTTATTAAACAACTTATTTAAATTAATTGAAAGCATCTGTTTTATCTTTTACACGAGCGTTTCCATAGCTTTGGGCATGACTTAGTATCGCATGCCTATTTGTTTATTTATGTTTGTTAAGTGTTTGCTAACCTTAAATTTTACTTTCAGTAATTTTGGGTTTTTTACGTTTCTGAATTTAAAAGTATTATTCTGAATTTTTTAAAGTGAGTACTAAGTCCTATTTTTTCAATTTAAATTTTACAAAGTTGCATTTATTTTACTACAAAAGAAAATTCCGAAAATTAACGTCTCTCTTCTTTACATTTCTGGCTTCTTTTTACATATTCGATTCTTTTAAAAGTTAACAATTGGTGAAATTCAGGGTCTTCTTTATTATTTTTATTCTGTGTTTTTTGTTGCCCTCATTTTTATTCTCTCTCATTTTAATTTAGTATCTTTCATTGTCACTACAATAAAATGTTTATAATTTAATATAAATGCTTACTTTCTTGTCCTTTCATGTGAAATAGGTAGTCGTAGCTTTGTATTCTAAAAGTGTTGCTAGCTATCTAATAATCACCTTTTCTTACTTTACTTTTTTCAAGCAAATTATAAGCATCAAGTTCTGCTGTTGCCATGAGGCTAATTTACTGCACCGTATTGGCTTCTACCATCAAAACTAATTGACACACATTTTCTAAAATAATAATTTTCGCTCGTTAATAAAGTTAAAGGCATGATGCCAACACTACTATTTGCATAATATACATACCTATGTATTTATTTTCAATTCTACATTTGTGTATTTGTTCAGTATTTTCGGATCTAATTGATACTTTGGAACAATCAATCCTACCATCTACGCTCAATTTAAGGACGATCTAAAATACTATTATGTAAAAAATTTGCCTCCTAGATGAATAGATCTCTAAATATTTACTAATATCGTAAAGTTTAAGTGGATCCATTAAACTAATTTTCCATTTATAATTTATTTTTATTCCTTTTAGATTCGTCATTAAAATTTCTAAAGTAATAGCTCTAACTACTTTTATTTTACAATAGAGTCAAAGTAAAAACCTAATTAAAAAATGTTACTAATCATCCAAAAATTCAATTATTTTCATTTTCCCTTATTAAGTGGGATAAAACAATTTTCATTCATTACAATCGTTTTGCTCTTTATTCTTCTAACTGGTCAAACTGGACCTGGTTCTGCTCTAAGATGTTATCAAGTAAACTAATGTATAAATATTTAATTCTTTTTAATTTTTAAGGGAACACAAGCCTTTCAATTACCAGTTGGTTTTAGTTATTCCTTTAAATACTTTTCCCAAACTTAAGATCAGTGGTTCGCCTACAGAATGTGGTTATACAGCATTTTCATGTATTAAAGTAGTTGATTATAGCCAGGTAAATGAAATGTCAGAATAATGTAAACTTCAAGTAAATATTTATCAGGGAACTACAACACGCTCTTGCCAAACAGTTAATTGCACAATCGGTGGCACTGTAGGTTTTTAGAAAGAATTAATAATATAGTCGGACATAAACCTATTTTTTCGTCTTTTTTCAATTTTTCGAATTTCCAATAGAAGGTTGGACTATACCATTATACTAAAATATGTGAAAATCACTTTCTTAGATGACAATTACAACAAGTCCAGTATGTCAAAACACTTCAGGTTATCCAACGCAAACTTTTTGTTGCTGCTACGGAGATGGATGTAACTCAGCATTAGAAAATAAAATAAAAATTTCATTGGGCGGTTTGATAATATTTTTGATGTTTTTATTATTTTTAGGGCTCAGCCCTTTTTCATTATACTAATTTTAAATAACTTATACATATTTTGGTTTCAATTTTTATTTAGTAAAATCCTATTTTTGATGCATTAATTTAAAAAATAAATCAAATACATATAATGATTTAATATGTTTCTCTACATAGTTTCTTTTTCTTCTATGTATGCTTACAATACAAGTAAAATTTGAATTCAGATCGTTATATTTTTACATTTCTTGCTTTGCATTACAATTTCTATGTCGGTTGACCTTGCTCATTTCGCGCACAATTTTCTACGTATATTTTCGTCTCTTCCTTTTCTCAAAGCATGACCATC
This sequence comes from Meloidogyne exigua, assembly GCA_018905775.1. NCBI lineage: Eukaryota > Metazoa > Nematoda > Chromadorea > Rhabditida > Meloidogynidae > Meloidogyne > Meloidogyne exigua. Next base: position 47,700 of record JAGUQR010000002.1, on the reverse strand, counting down.
GCAAAAGTAAAGGCTAGGAGCATAACAGCCGGAACAGGTTAACTAACTTCTTTGTATTTGCGGACAAAATCTTCTGTAAATATTATAGGGGGTTTACCAAATAATACAAATATACCAGATTATGATTGATTCTGTAAAAATTATTTTTGTATTATTTATAGGAATCTTGCTTTTTTCCATCTATTTAAGTGCTCATATGTAGTGCTGCCCATTTTTTTCTTTACCGACCAAACTTTCTCCCTTTAGTTTTTCATAAATATTGGTTTATTCTATATATCAGTCAACATTAGCGACGGTTTAGAAAAATATAATATTTGTTTATTTCAATTCCTTCTATGTTAAGTAAATGGTTTGAATATAAATATTAATTATATTTTATAAATGTGTAATATTGATTTAACTATAAAAATATAAGTTTACGTAGAGTTAAACCCACACAATTTATTCTAATTGTGAGTTAAATTAAACCTTTATGCACTTTTACGCCGTTAGTATTGTATTTCCACTTTTATAAACAAATCTTGTTTATAAATAAACTGAAAATAGCCAATACTAACAATATGTATGTTATAAATTTTTATATGTATTGCATGTTTATTCATGAAAATTTTAATACTTGCTGCCGGTGTATTTATTTAAGATATTTAAATATATTTAATTCGGGTAAATTTCTGGCATTTTGCTATTAAAACTATTAAAAAATGAATTGTATTCATCATTCCAAGCGAATAGTAAAAGAAAAATTCACATTATCTGTTACATAATATTGATATGTTTTCTGGGTAATTAAATAAAAACCGGATAAATTTATTTAATTATCCTTATTTGCATTCCACTTTATGTCTCCCAATTTATGGATTTAAATTTATCAAAAAACTGCTAACCTAAAAAATATAAGCGAAAATGAGACAGGGAAAACAAATTATCAGAATTTTAGCTTTAATCGTGTATGTTTATTAAATTGTTTATTCTCCCAATAATTAATTGAATTAATTATTTTTCTTTAGTGTAATGGCAATTCTGCTTAAAGTGGCATTTTTTCTTTCAGCCTATTTGTTGACTATTTTTGCTGAACAGGAAAAAGACTTGAGAGTTACACATAAAGGTTTTTTTATTATTATGAATAAGCCTACCTTTTCAGTATATTTTGATGTTTCTGTTGGTGGTGTAAGCAAAGGAAGGGTCATTATTGGACTTTTTGGCGAAGTTGTACCAAAAACCTCAAAGAACTTTCTGGAACTCTCTAAAGGATCTATGGGTTTCGGATATAAAGGATCAAAGTTCCATCGTGTTATCAGAAACTTTATGATTCAAGGTTTTTTAATTTTTTAAATTATTTGGATGACATAAATTACAAGGCGGTGATTTCACACGAGGTGATGGAACGGGTGGAAAATCAATTTATGGCGAACGCTTTGCTGATGAGAACTTTGAGTTACATCATTATGGAGCAGGCTGGTAAATATTATTTTTTATAACGATCTTAATTTAATGAAAAAGGTTGAGCATGGCAAATGCCGGTCAAGACACAAACGGGTCACAATTCTTTATTACAACTGTACATACTCCATGGCTTGATGGGAGGTTCTTTTATAAACTAATTTTATTGAAAACATAGAATCTTACAATTAGTGGAATAACTAACAATAAAAATTTAATATGTTTCCTTAAGACACGTTGTTTTTGGAAAAGTGTTAGAGGGAATGAATATTGTTCACGAGATTGAGGATGGCGAAACTAGTGGTGGAGATCGTCCGAAGTTAGACGTTGTTATTGTTGATTGTGGAGGTTTTATACACCTAATTTTTTGATTTATTAATTAAATACTATATTTTAGAACTTTCAGTTGCTGAGCCATTCAAAGTAGCAAGAGAGGCCGTCATTTAAAAGTTAGGAGGAGTCATTTGTTGTAGTAATCTTTAAGATAACGCGTGTGAGGTACATTAATGGGTTTGCACTTAAAAATCAAATTGTTGCCTTTTAGATTTTTTTAATCAAATTTTTTGTGAGTAAATTTTAGGTTAAAGGAACTTTTATTTTTGGGTCTTTTCTATCCCTTTTTCATATTGAGGAATTCAAGTAGTTAGATGGCCGGCATCCACACAATTCAAACCATTTTTTATAAACTAGAAATAGTAAACATGAAAGTGGACGACATTTCTAGTATAGCGAGTATAAAATAGAAAAATGAAGAGATCTCTAGTTTTATAGATATGGTTGTATAGAACTATTTTAGTGTTGCAGCTATGGTCTCTCATCTAGAAAATTCTCTAGTCTATCTATGCACTTTGTATTCTCTATTCCTTAGTATTGACTAACACCGTAAAATAAAAGTAATAGTAGTCGGTGATTATTTTTGCAGTTGAAAGCGTCTATTTTTATAATAAAGTAGTATACTATGTACATACTATGTATATGTATAATACTAGATATTTTATTTCATTTTTCCGTGAAATTTATAACAGATCGACTAAAACCACTATAATGATTTCATATACCGGGTTTATTTATTATAGCTAATCTTACAGCTGTGACTTACATTTCATTCTATTTTTGTAAACCTTAATTAGGTCGAAATTTTAATCGAAAAATATTAACGATTATTTTTGAAAAACCGCCAAATTTTAAATTTAGAAACCTGTCTATAGCAAATTTGTTTTTAATTTCAAAATAATTTTTATATTTCAGAGTGCTTCAGACATACGATTCGTAATTATTTAATTTAGAGGTATTACCATGTCAGCCAAATGCTGTTTATGTACCGATGAATTTTCGGGTATTGACGACCTCGAAGCACACATTTCTGCCGACCATTATAATTGTCTTCCATTTGAATGTGAAAAATGCAAATTTGCAAAATGTAATTTTTTTATATTTTTCTTTTACAATGTTTTTTTTTATTTCCCACTGAATTTGCTATTAAACGGCATTACGAAGAGGATCACGGTTTGGTTGAGTACTTTGTAGGTTTGGGGGGGTAAAAAACACTTCGACATTCAAGTATTTTAGATTCGCTATCGAGTCAGTCGGGAGATATATGAGAAAAAGCAAAAAATTCGTGAATGTTTGGAGCGTTGTCTTCGGTCGGACATTGGCTCCGGACAAATTAATTTAGCAAGGTTGGAAATAATATGTTTAATAATTTTTTATAGAAGCCTTGTCGGCGACTATACGTCCACTATAACCTCACAACAACCGCCAGCTACTTCTATTTCACAATATCAAAATAGACATATTAATGAAAACGAATTTTTGTCTCCCTCATCTTCTAAAATTCGCGGGGCAAATCATTCTGAGATTTTTCAACAACAACATCACGGGGACGTTCGACACCAACATCAGTCTGATTTTGGTATTGGAACGGCTACAAATGATGCTGGTAGTTTAATTTATTTGATTATTCTCAGGTCAATAACATTTTAAAAATAGGTTATGAAACAATTGGAGGCACAAATTTGATTGGAAGTTTACTTGAGCAAATGAAGCCGGACGTGGATTCACCTATTGCAAATTTTGATCAGTTATATTCTCCTGACGTCTCTACTACTGCTAATGACGGACATCGAGGAATCGGTATTTTTAAAAAATCTTCATACACAACTGTTTTCAAAAAATTTGCTCCAGCTCAAGCCCAACAATCAAGCCAAGACAATTTCTCTTTTATAAATCAAAAGCAAACATCAATAACTTCTACAACTAGTGCCATTAAAAAACAAAATGTAGCAGTTCCATCCACCTCTTCCACCATAAACTCTTCTACTTTCGAGAATGCTCCAGCAAATGTTAATCGTCCATCTAATTGGACCGGTAATTCTATTCGCCCTACTCCACCGGAACTTCAATGTCAAGCTTGTAATCGTATGGTGGTTAGCCGAAGGTTAACTTTTTAAGCTATTTACTAATTCAAACAACTCTATAATTTATCAGTACCTCGCTAATGTATCATGTAAACGTTAAACATCTAAAGCTTGCAATGTTTAAATGTCGGCATTGCGGGGAAGAATTTCTTTGGAATAAATCAGCAGCAATTAGGCACGCTCAACGGCATGGTAAGATCTTTCTAGTAACAGCTATATATTAATCATCTTTTTTAGTTACCAAAGGTACTTGACACAATCACTAAAATTTAATTTTCAGGTGGAGATGAGAACATGATCGAAAACAATACTGAGCGTCATTTCCCCACTCTGAATCGACATAAACGCGAATATTTCAATTTAGGCCGTGTTGCAACCACACGTGAAGACTCTCCATCTTCTCAATATTTCGATGAAGGTAAAAATGCAATAGATGATGAAATAGAAATGAAGCGCGAGAAGTTAGAATTTGAGACTCCTGAGCCTTCATTGAATGTTAAAAATGAGCATGATGACATGATATCCACAATTGAATCGAAAAGTGATGATGCAAGTCAGACCGCAGTATCCACTAGTGACGGAGATGGTAATCTTTAAAGTTTTTTACCTATAAATATAAAGTAAGGTCAATTTTTCAAAGCCAAAATCTTTTATTTCAATATTTTAGAAAAAAAGGAACCAACCCCTAACTCTATATTGGCTCAGTTAGTTGACATTACTCGCGGAAGTAAAAACGAAGTTACTAAAGGAGATAACAATGTTCTTCAGCGTCGCTCAGTGGCTAGAGAAAGAATAGCAATAGTAAAAGGTACAACAACCAATATTCCAACGCATACAAGCACATCTCACACAACTTCCAATAGTAACTCTACTAGTGTTAGCGAGCACGTAAAAGCACACAAGTCCATTCAGTGTGGTGGTTGTGGTGATATGGTCGTTAATCAAGAATGGATTATGCTCAATCATGTGAATACAAAGTAAAATTTTAAAATTTTATTAAGGCGTATATTTTTACTGTCCCACAGTTCTGGTTGTCTGAAAACATGTTTAATAGATTTATAATTTTAAGACATCTTCATTTGCCGCTTTATAAATGCGTCAGTTGTAATAAGCCGTTTGAGAATTATTTGCGTAGTTATGCAGGTTAATTTTTATGTCATTCTAAGAAATACTAGTCTTATGTTCTTAGTGAGGCACGCCAAGTTTTATCACGCTGGTGACGAAAGCCTTTTAATTGACCAACGTGAAATGTTTTGGAGCGACTTACGCGAAGCATGTACAAGTCTATTTAAATCTGGTGGGGGAGGCAACGGCAGTTCAGGACAATGATCACATTTTCCATTAGTTTTTCTCTTGTGAGTTAAAATTTAATTTTTATTACTCTAAAATAGTTTTCTTAGGTTTGGAACACCCAGTCCAATGTTATATATTTAATGTATTATTGTGACATCCACCATGGTTTTTCCATTTGTTTTTTTGGACTATTAATATCTTTCTGTTTTTCAATTCGCATGTAAGCGACTTTCTCCTCCTCTGATTCATAACCCATTCCAATAAAGTAGGGCTCAGGAAAGGTTGTTTTACAATAGGGAAGTGAAATCTTCAACTGACGCAACATTGCGTCTCGTTTGCTAACATTTGGGAGAAAATACATGTGAAGACGCTTAAGTTGACGAAATTTTGATAAAACTAAAGCTGAACGTTCAGTTAAAGATGGATTGAAGCAAATTTCCTATTAAATTATTGAATTTTTTAAAACGGTATTCTAACCATGTTATGAAGTGTTCTGGGCATTCTTCCATTTGACAGATTTGCAAGACCTTCATCACCAAAATACGTGTTAAAATTTAATTTTAGGGATTCAATGTTCTTGCATTCATGAAAATAATTGAAACCCCCGTCAGTAATTACTGCATCCGTGGCGTCGACCTACAATAAAAGTATTTTAAATATACATATGTTTTAACCTCTCTAATGTAAATTGGTGGGACGTGTTTCCATCTCTCGCTGTGGACGCTATCAATTCTAATTGAGGATTGAAAATTGATGTCGGAGTAAAATTCTTTGACCATCTCACTTTCAGGGATCTTAACTAATTTTTGACCTTTTATTTTTTGAAAAGCAAACCGTTCGTAGATTACTGGTATTAAACCCATAATTCTTTAAAAACTTTCGCATCTCCTTACGAGATTTTATAATTGTCCCATCAGACAAAATGATCGATGAAGCACCGGCATTCATCAGCCATTCCATGCAAGAAAGATCAGGTCCCATAGTCAATACACGTTCGGGATAAAATCTAAATTTTTTGGTTTAATCTTTAATATAATTTTGCACGATCAGGTATTAGTTTTTTAATTACAAACTGATTAGCCATGTTTTCAGCGATCTTTCGCCTCCAAAAACCAAGAACCTTGAATTCCAAAACTCTCCGTATCTGATTACGAAATGAGCTAGTGTAATGAGAAATTGGATGTTTAGACTCGATTCTTGCCATTTTAACAACAAATAATAAATTAGTATTGCTCAATAACAAGCCATAGCGTCGACTAATTGGTGATAATTGCATTATATAATCTAAAGGAAATCCCCAAATTTAGTTGGTATAAGCAGATAGATACGACACCTAACGGTCAATCGAAAAATCGATCAGAAGTAGGAGCTCAAGCAATTTATAATAACAAACCATCATTTATCAGACGATTAACTTTTAATTTTTAAAAGAACAATTATCAAGACAACAACAATAATATTAAATTGATCTGCGTCGTTCTCAAAGACGTCGTCCACGACGACCTCCCTTTCGGCGCGTAGTATCTGTTGGTATTGGTGTGACATCCTCAATGCGCCCAATTTTCATTCCAGATCGAGCAAGTGCTCGAAGTGCAGCCTGGGCACCTGGACCCGGTGTCTTAGTTTTAGTACCGCCAGTCGCACGAAGTTTGACATGAAGAGCAGTTATTCCAACCTAAAAACCGATACCGTGAAGCAAAGAGAAAGAAAAACCTGTTTACAACGTTCAGCAACATCTTGGGCAGCAAGCATAGCCGCATATGGACTTGCCTCATCTCGGTCTGCTTTAACACGCATACCACCAGTGATCTTGACTATAGTTTCACGCCCAGAAAGATCCGTAACATGAACAAAAGTATCATTAAACGAAGCGAAGATATGAGCAACGCCAAATACATTCTCGCCTGAATTTAGTTAGTTGAAGAGTCCGCATGAATGCTTCACATATAAACAAACCTTCACGAACTTGAGGGCCCAATGTAACAACCGCTTGCTCCTCCTTCACCTTGCCTTTACGAGAAGCCATTATTTCAGAGTTGCGAAAGAAGATATCCTACCAAAAATTACTAAAACGATAGTCAAATAAGATATTGAAAGGACTAATGCCTCAGTACAAATTATTTAAACTTAAACAAAAATATATAGTAAATTAAACTCCACAAAATAAAATCTTAAGACAAATCAATAATCATTCGAGATCCTCATCAACTAGCATAAACAGTTTGTTTTCCGTACCCTCCGTTGTAGACGCATCTGATTTTACTTCTTCAATGCGAACGTTCGATTGACCTGATCTACGCTCCAAAGAGGCTTTTTGGCGCTAAAGTTCAAATTATAATTAACATATACCAAAATAATCCATTTTTGCAAAATCTAACCTCTTTAGCTGCAGGAAGAGATTTACTAAGTAATAAATAATGTTCGGGTGGAATGGACTGACGGAAAATAGCCATTAATTCAGTTGGTTGACGACAAGCAACAACTGCATTAGATAGATGATACATCCCCTCAACAATATTCTCTGAATAATTTGCTTAAATATACAAATACAACTGACCAGATTGCAGCAGTTCTTCACCAAGTGAAATCGATTTCAAAAAGAATTGCTCTGATTCAATGACATTTTTTGGATCAGGGAAATCTGCGCTTGACAAACTGGAATTGAGTGCTTCTTGTCTGCGTTTACGATCTGAATTAAATCTAAAATATCAAAAACTAGTTAAGAAACTTTGACGTATTTTCTGTTTATAGTAAGGATCGAGTCGACGCTTACGATCAAAATAAAATGCATATCCGATAAAAGCAACACTGCCAGCCAAAAGAATTTTCGGCCAAGTTGGATTCAAATAATCACTTAATAAAACCATTTTTCTACTTTCAATTTAAAAATAGAGTATAACAAACAACAATTCCTCCAAAAAATTTTTTTTATCAATGTCGAAATTACCACATTGATATTTAATTTCCATTTGTATTTTTTGGGTACAGTCCATCTCATCGCAGACCATCTCGTCGCGGCAATCTCGTCGCAGACCACCTCGTCGCAAGACCATCTCGTCGCATAATATAGAAACAAATTTCTTCATGCCTCTATGCTTAAATTTGCATAATTTTTATTTTTTTGTAGTCGTTGTCTATTCTACCACTAAATGTTTATTAATATTTTTAAAATTTTATGAATCAGCATCTTTTAGGGACTTAATCTGCTATAGATTTAGCTAACCAACTACCAATTGGGTAAAACTGCAATATTCCAAAAACCTGACTCTGGTTATTGAATATTTTGTTTGAAACTTAGAATAAGTTTTATTTTTTATAAAAATTTGTAATTTTTAACATCGAAATTAAAACAGGTTTAGGTATATTAGAAGTTGTTGCGACGAGATGGTCTTGCGACGAGGTGGTCTGCGACGAGATGCCGCGACGAGTTTGCTAGCGACGAGATGGACGTGTCCCGTTTTTTTATTTTATCTCCTTTTTATCTTTAATTTTTTTTATCACTATTATATTATCAAGTAATTGTCTCAATAATAATTAGAACTTTCAGGATTTTAAATTAGAATGAGGCGGCCTTTATCAATTGATCATAACCCACTTCTCTGGCGTACAAGAACACTTTCACATAGCAGGTTACATTTGAGATTGTACCAAATAATTTTAATTTATTATTAGCCTAGATCCGAACGAAGATCCTGTTACAGGATTGGAACGTGTTTCTTCCTCGTCTACTTTGTATGATCGACGCAAACGTGAAGAACGCCTTAGGGAACAAGAAGGTCGTCTTAGACGAAGACATAAACGAAGTTCTGTCGTTGAAAATGAACACACTCTTTCAGAGAAATATGAGAGTCTCGATTATGAAATTATTGAAAATGAGCTTTATCGTGCTGCAGAAGTGGATAAAGATCATCAGGTTTTCTTTTTTATTCTTATCATACAATTATTCGGTATTTTAGAAAAATTTGTTTCGGCGGAGTGTTAATCGATGGGTTGTTTGCTTTTTGATTGGTGTATTTACTGCTTTAGTCGCTGCATGTATTGATATACTTGTTTATTATAACTCAAAACTCAAATTTCACATTGTTATTAATGGATGTATGTTTTTATACAAAGGCTCTAAGCTCTTAATTTTAGTAGTGCAAATTTGTGAACATGGCAGGATTGGCGATTCTGGCTGTACCTGGATAATTCTTTTTACTTGGGCTTTATACAATTGTATACTAGTTGCTATTGCTGCGTTATTGGTACTCTTTGTTTCACCTGTTGCAATTGGATCTGGAATTCCACAGATCAAATGCTTTTTAAACGGGGTACAAATTCCTGGAGTTGTTCGACTAAAAACATTGGTTAAATTTATTTAATTGAATAAGTTTAACAATACGTTTTTATTAGAAAATAGAATAATAAAAATATTAAAATATATCACGTGTTCTCAAAAACCTTTACAGCTTTATAATGAAAAATAATTAAGATAGCTAAAGTTATTGGTGTTTCATGTTCAGTTGGAGGTGGTTTGGCAGCTGGAAAGGTAAAATCTACTGTGCAACAACATTTGATCTTTTCATTAAGGAAGGTCCAATGATACATTCTGGTGCTGTGGTTGCTGCAGGAAGTAGTTTAATTGGACGTCTTAATAATAAAATTTATGCTTTTCCAGTTTCCCAAGGACGTTGTGTTTCTGTTCCCTTCGATTCCGGTTTTTTCAGATATTTCCGAAACGACCACGAGAAACGTGATTTTGTTAGTGCTGGTGCTGCAGCCGGCGTCTCAGCAGCTTTTGCCGCTCCTATCGGTGGCGTTCTCTTTAGTCTGGAAGAGGGTGCTAGCTTTTGGAATCAGTCTCTAACTTGGCGTATGGTTTGATTTAGATTGTATTACCTTTATTACTAAAGATTGTTATTTCTAAAGATAATTTTTAGTTTTTTATCGAAATAATATTCAGGTCTTTACCGCAATGATTTCAACATTCACATTAAATTGTTTTATCAGCTTTTTTTATGGGCAATTTGGTCAACTTTCCTGGAATGGTTTGGCTAATTTTGGCACGTTCGAGGTTTGTTTATTAGTTTTATTTAGCTTGTTATTCTGATCAGAGTCAGAGTAAATCCTATGGAATTTGGGAATTGCCTCTTTTTGCACTTGTTGGTTTAATTGGTGGCCTTTCTGGCGCTTTTTTTAATTTTTTGAACATGAAACTTTCACGTTTTCGAAAAAAGTAATTTACAGTTTTCCTTATATATATATATATATAAATTATAAGTTTTATTCGCACAAAGCGTCAACGATTCTTGGAATGTATGCTAGTTGCGACAGCATCCGCTTTTATTGGTTTCATTACATTATTGTTGATTGATGATTGTCAATCAATAGGAATTAACCCTCAATTGAGTGGAGTTATGAAGGTTATTTATTCAATTATATATTTATCGTTCTGTTTTAGCTATGGTGTCCTAAAGGTAAATACAGCGCAATTGCTTCACTTTTTTTTCAAAATCCTGAAGAAAGTGTCAAAAGTCTTTTTCATTCTCCATTAAGTATGTTTTACATAAATAATCGAATATTCATTTTGTAGATTCATTTAATCCATTAACTTTATTTGTTTTTGCCATTGAATATTATATTTTAACAATGTGGACTTATGGTTTGCTTTCTTATTTTTTGATTAGAACAAAAATTGTTAGGACTTTCCGTCCCAAGTGGAATATTTATTCCTGCATTGCTCACAGGTGCTGCTTGGGGAAGGCTATTTGGTATTGGAGTTCAATATTTTTTTCCTGAATTGGTATGTTAATTTAGTTTTAACTTTTTTTATTTTATTGTTAGGAAGCAATTGACTCAGGGAAGTATGCACTGGCAGGAGCTGCGGCGCAATTGGGTGGTATTGTAAGGTACAAATTTAGATTTCTTATGTTATCATATTTTATTTTATTCCTTAAAGAATGACCATTTCCCTAACTGCAATAATCGTAGAAGCAACAAAAGATATTACGTTTGGTCTCCCAATTATGCTTGTACTCATGATTGCAAAATGGGTAGGCGATTGGTTTAACGAGGTTTGTAAATTATAATTTAAAATATTATGACGTTTCTATTGAGGGTATCTATGACGAACATATTGATTTGTCTGAAGTTCCTATCCTAGGTTGGGAGCCTCCAAAATTATCAAGAAATATTCTTGCAAAGAATGTCATGCGTCGTGATGTTATTGCCCTTGAACGGTTGATTTTAATCACTTACGTAAATGATAAAAACTTAGTAGGATTGAGAATGTCGGGCGAATTGTGGAAATTCTTCGATCTACAAGACATCACGGATTTCCTGTCCTCGATCGAATTGATGCAGTGCCCGATGATTCAAAGTACCCAGCTTATGGGCATTTACTCGGACTTGTTTTACGTTCTCATCTTATTGTCCTTCTTAAAAGAAAGGTTTTTAATATTCTTCAGATGAACCTAACTTAATGTTCAAGTACATACATACTTTATTTAGCATTTTATACATGATTACGAAGGTCTGACTCCTGTATCTAGATCACAACCTGTTACTCTATCCGATTTCAGCGAATTCTATCCCAGGCAAAATTACTCTAAATAATAAAAAGAAATTTTAGGGTTGAATCAAAAATCTCAGATCTTGGGCTTACTTCCGAAGACGAACGATGTTGGATTGATTTGAGGGCATTTATGCATCCTTCGCCTCATCGGTAAATAATTATATGAATAGTTCAAATTATATAATTTATAACGCCTTAATATGTTATGTTTTTTGTCAAGTGTTCCACTTTCTGCGTCGTTAGATGCAATTCATCAGCTTTTTCGTGGTCTTGGGTTACGGTATTTAGTTGCTGTGGATGACGAGAATAGGGTATTTTTAACATTTTACAATATTTACGATTTGATTTTAGTTACGAGGTATTATCACTCGAAAAGACATTGCAAGATTCAAAGAAAGAAGGGTCAAGAATACATTTCTTGTTAATGAACTTTACATCTCCCCTTACAATAATTAAATTCTATTTCTCATTCCCAAATGTTTTTGTTCATTAAAAATTTTTTCTTACTTATTATACATACTTTATTCAAGTCTACTATTTGTTTTTTAGGAGCTTGTACATTTTAACTTACAATTAGAATACTTTTTGATTTATACTTTTGAATTTCCTTTTCCATAAATTTTTAAAATTCATTTAATTGTTACTCATCCTCACAGTGCTTTATTTGTATTAACTATCTTAAATTAATTAGTAGGTTAATATTCTTATTAAGATCACTAACTATGTCATCTATTGAAAAAGCTATGTCAAATCACGGTTTGTTTATTTTCCTTTACATACTGCACCTTCTGATGATTATTTAGATAGATGTAATGTTGAGAATACGAAACGCAGGTGTGCTAGTAGTTTTGAGCTCGAAGAACAAGAGGAGTATTAAGATTTTAGTTTTCTTTTTAACTTACACTTTAGTTTTAGGGAATTTACGCCTTCTGCTTCAAAATTGCAACGACGCCAGCCATGCTATGCGCCTTATAGAAAAACTCAGAACACTGTAACAAGCAAGTTAACCGATGAAACAGGACTAATGCATGGTTATTAATTAATTTAAATCTTGATTTAAAAAATTTTTTAGATTTCAAATGTGATTTTCACTACGTACTAACAACTTTGCTTGACGATAAATCAAACATTAATCTGAAGCATTTGAGGTTGACTTGTTAGTTTTTATACATTTATATTTTATATAGTTTGATCCAACTACTCAAAAAATCAATCACATTGGAATTTCGAGATTTTTTACGTATTCAAATTACTCATATGAACAGGCTTTTTACTGGTTTGGCAAACCTAAGTGTCAGTTCACCAGTATTTATTTTATATTAACCTGTAAAACAATCCTAATCCATTAGACAATTTCACTTTCATCCGCATGTCTTTTATATTTCATGGCTAGAGACATGAAGGGAATTCCTATTTCTGAGGTTGTTTTTTAATGTTTTTCTAATCCATAGTATTTTTAAACATTTTATTTCAGCAGTGTATACGTTTAATCGCACAACTGATGAAACAAGATCATCAACGTGTAAAAACAGATGATGAATTTCGGAAGCATCTTATTTTAGTTACTTTGTTTCTTAACAATAGTATATAACGTTTTTTCTTTAGATTTGGTCGGTAATGCAAGATTGGCTCCGGTTTTGGCTAAATAAATCATCAAAGAGTGTAAAATTCGATGGTAAATTTTAACATATAAATATATTTATTCGAATATCTCGAATTCCAGAATTCATATTTTTAGTGACTGAAGACAATCTGTCCGTCCCTTTTCTTACATTGGAGGCACTTGCTTATATTGCATTAAAAAACCAAAGTAAAATGTTTAAATCAGAGATGTACAATTCTGGATGTCTTACAATAATTATGACCAAATTAGACAAGGCTGTATTGGAGTTGATACATTCAGCACCGGGGGTATTAGCAACAACTGAAAACTTAATGATGACAACAAGTACAAAACTGAAGGTTGTTGAACGTTGTTACAGGATTCTAGAGAATGTTTGTTTTTTAGAATATTATTTGAAATAAGACGTTTTTTTCTAAACTTTTTTTTTCTATCCTTTTGTTAAGGCTGCTGCTTTTGACGCCAAAAATCAAGTATACCTTGTACAACATCGGAATAATTTACTTATATTTTCTTGTGCAAAGTTCCTCAATTATTCGCTTAATTTTATTGAAAACGTTCAAACTTCATCTGATAAAATTTGTGAACAGCAAGAGAAAACTCCAGCATCAGTAGTTCAATGTCAAACTCGTCAAAACGATTGCAATAAAATGTTTGATTGTATTTGTCTCCTATGTCGAGTGTTAATGAATGTAAGTCACGAAAGTGAAAATGGTGCACTAAAGATTGGTCAAACAGCTGGTTTTCTTCAGAATTGTCTAATCGTTCTCGCTAAACATTCACGTTATGCACCAAAAGAGAAGTTTTTCGACGTCGCTGTGATGGTTAATATACGATTTACTTTTAAATGAGTTTTTATTAATGTAGATGTATGGTCTTTTGGTAAATTTATTAGAGAAATGTCCAGCTAATCGTCGCAAATTTATAACTCTCAGATCAGATTTCATCGATAACTCAACAACTGGACACTCTCAACATGATGAGTTTTCAGCTTTAGACATTTTAACAAAGGTTTGTTTTAAAAATTTTTTCTATAATTTTTTAGTTGTTTATTTATCATGACTCTGCAGCGAAGGTTATTGACGAAGAGTTTGATAACGAATTACTAACAGAAGAACCTCAAGAGGAAGATTGCATAAATGATAACGGCAAGGAGAAAGCAGCAAATATGAGCCAAGATGAGGTTCTTACCGCTATTCAAACATTGATGAATAAGGCGTCAACACACATGGAAGATAGTAAGTAAAGATATTCAAAAAATTGGAGTGTGCATAAGTTAGTCGGTATTATTTCAATAACTAGAGGAAAGATCTATTTGGATTATAAAGTTTTTAATTTTGTTAGGTATGATAGCTTCTTACTGCTCGTTGGTCGTTGCAATTGTCGTTGGTACAGACGTTGTAAGTTTGAAATTTTCAATTTTTATTCTCTTCTTCAGAAGTTAGCTAGTCAAGTAAAGGCACTTCTACCAAATCAGGATGTTGGAGCACTTCTTGGACAGCTGGAGCGTTTCTTAGATTTTATGCGCATCACGGTTTGTTAAAAGTTATCATTTATTTTTATCTTATAGTTTATAGAATCTAAAGGCGAGCACAGTGAATAATATTGAAAGAGTACTGAATGCTTTTCGGATTTCTAGCTCTGCAGATGTTAGAGGTTGATAATAAAATAATTACTAAAATGCGTAGTTTGTTTTTTACCTTACACTTAGATTGATTTATTATTTTACTAATAGTTCTGAGCAAAGCTGAACCTACATGCTTTCAAAATTAAAAATAATCGAAGGGACTTTTAACGGTAATTAAAGGATTTATAAACGTTTAGGCGATTATTTAAGGGGTTTTAAGGAAAGAAAGCCGATAATCTTGTAGATAATATACTTATGGGGGATTGAAACCATAAATTTATAAGTTTGCCTATGAAAAACAAATTTAACAAATAAACTAAATTTCAATATGGTTTAAAATGGCATGGCATACCGAGTAAATTTAAGCCAAGTGATATTTATACTCTGATACTATATCCTACTAAAAAATCCTTGGTAAGTATCAAAAATAATAATCAGTTTATCTCAATATATTGGTCAAACATAAGTTATAGCCAAGCCAACAAAAGACGCAATTTTTGTCCGTAAGTAATAACGTTTCCTATATAGATGGTTTTTAAATATATAAAGGTGAAATGATTATTTTGGAGCCATAAAATCAAGAATTTTTGTGAGAAACCTATATCATGTGGATAAAATTTGCGAACTTTTGGGCCAAATAATTATAAGTCACCTAGCCATTTAATCTTTCAATAGCCCGATTCTGTCAAAAATTTTGCCAGCGATTCAATAGCACAACGAACTTCTGTAAAAACATATTTCATTAAAAAATTAATATAATGTCACGTTATTAAAAACTGATATGTTAGTGGCAGAATAGAAACGGGAAAAAGTCTTAAATGGGAAATTTTGTCATATCAGCAATTTCATTTCATATAATTTACATTTCCATAACCAAATGAAAATATTTTTAAATTTGTAAGAGTAACCTGCGCCAGCCGCCGCCTCGCCATCATATATGGCAATCAGCACAGATGATTTAGTTTTTGCAGCGAAAAATCTAACAGAGTAATTTGAAATTTAATTGTAAGCTATAAAATATACTCATACCCCGTCTTATCCTTCTTGCCAAAAATAAGGTTGTCTTCTGTTCTAGGCACAATGTAATGAATACCTGAGATTTATATTAAATACTCTCACGATTTATTTACTCATTATTTAGCTAATCTACAAAAATATATTTTAGAAGAAACCCAAATTCTGGACAATTTTAATACTACGCTTATCAAAATAACCTTCTAAATCAGCACCAGATGTCGGAACACTAGAAATATCATCGAAAAGACCTACAAACTTTTTCAATTCCATCTCAGTAGCCTGAAAAAGCCAATAAGTGTAACTACAAGGTAAAAAACTTTGAACTCCTTGTCGCCTTCTGTTCTCGCCCAAACACTTCCGCCGTCATTAAGTCCAACAATAGCAGCCCTGCAAATGGAACTACAACTGTCAGTCAAAGTTTTTATGTACGCAGACCAGCCACTCATTATAAGTGAAAATTTTATTAAAATGAACGCTATGAATAAAATATAAAATTTAAAAATGTCACAATAGTCTGTATAACGTGAAATAATTAAACGCTTTTTTCAAAAAGCACAAGTTAAATAAATGATGAAGGGCTTAACAAATTCCAAATAAGCATCACATAAAAACCTTTTGATGTCTGAATAACAAGCCTGTAATTGATTTTTATGATCTACAGCGGTAAATTTAAAAATAAAAAAAAAGTAATGCTTTTAATGGGAAAAAATTTTTAGAGGGAATATGACCATAAAGTGAATCACCACCAACTCTAAATATGAAAAATGTTAGCATAATTGCAATATGTGTATATTTAATAATTAAAATTTCTAGAATTCTCTATGTTGGAAAAAGTTAAAATAATAAATTGAAAGTCTCCTCAGATTCTAGAAATAAACGAAAGAGTTAGGTAAAATTTTTAAAGTTATTATCAAAAACATGCAGTTCTAATTCCACTGATTTTCAATAATCCATATGTGCGACTATTTGGTTGGCGACTATATGGCTCGCGGGATATATCAGTGATTTGAGTGCGGGAAAATCGACTCTCATGATCCCGAGCGAGACCGGAGTTAAAATTTTCGTTCCGTGTGGATCCTGTGGGTTTAATCCGGAATCCCATCAACCTAAGAATTTGAAAAATATCGGGATTTTGGGATCAGATCCCAAAAAATCCTATCTGGATCACGTCCTGCGCCGCACTCTACCAGACATATTAAAAAATAATTTGTTGACGAAATGTCATGCTAAACATTAATTACAAACGTCTTGGCGAATTGTCGCTGAGAAATTAGCAACATTTCATTTTTTAATTAACTTTTCTGTCAATTCATATTTTATCAACTTTTAATTAGTCAAATACTAAATACATATGTAATTGCAATTTTGAATCATAAATAATGTTAAGCCGGAGTTATTTTTAAATTCCATAAAAGTACTACGATTTAATATCCTATAGCTTTAAATTATTTAAGTTTAATCGTGCCGTTTTATACATAATAGTGACGATAAAGCGTAAAAAAATAACAAAAGGTGCAATAATCCATTTAAACAGATTCACATTCATATGTGAAATTTTTTTCAGATTACAAAAATATATATAAAGAGAATCTCGTTACTTTTGACTACTGAATTTTAAACTTTTTGTATATATTATCACATTTTTTGTTCTTTTGGTTTAAATTTATTTTGTAAAAAATATTTACATACATAGTTGCAATTTTTATTGTTTTAATACCTTTAATTTTTGACACATGATTACATTTTCACAGTTTTAAAATATTTATATTTTGCAACTGAAATACAGGAAAACTAGATTTTCACTTGTAAGCGGTCAATGCATTGTAAGTTTTTTTTATTATGCACGAGTTATCTAATTCTTTCAAATATTTACCAGGATTGTGTTACCAGTCTACATATAATTAAAAATAATAACGATGAATTATTCGTTCGACAATTATCTGTTGTTTTATTTTTTTGTAGCGATTTGTTCATTAAACCTTTGTTTCCGAGAGTGTTGGGCAAAAATCAACAGGACGTACACGAGAATTACTTCTACAAAAATAAAAAACAATCATGACCTTGAGCAGCAGAGAATAGTTACAAGTCAGTTAGAGCTGAATCCTGAAAAATTAGATATGCTTTTTTACAATGTAGCTATCATTTGTCTATTAAAGGTAAGGCTATTTAGAATATGATGTAAATCAAATTTATTTATAGTAACAACTAGGCAAATATGTATAAATTAAAATAAAAAAATTATTGTTTGAATTATTATTTACAGAATAAGGGACGCTCAATGCTTTCATTGCCCAATTTTTTTGATGCTGAGAGGAAAATCTACTTGCAGTGCGAGAACGAAGCTATAACGGCAGTTCAATTAGCCAAGTGTATTGTACCACTATTGAAGCAAAGAGAGAACTCAAGATCCATAATAAATACTGAAATGAATGATAATGAAATTGATAATTCTAGGATAGTAACTGTCAAGGATGATCGAGGTTTGATTTCTCAGTTTGGTTCTTGGCTTATTCGAGGAATAGTTAATCTTGGAGTTAACGGAAAGGTTGATGAAAGATCAATTGAAGCGGGGAAAAAACACTCTAAACAAGTAATAAAAACATTACGCAAGCCAAAAAATATGGTGGGTTAATTTTGAATCATTAATTACTATTATTTTGAAAAATTTTTAAGAGCAGTTTTTTTCGACGATTAAGATCAAAAAAGAGTAAAAGAAACAATGTAAGGCAATTATTTTTTTCACGATTGAATTCCAAGAAGGAACAGATTGTAACAAATATAAGAGGAACACGGTCAGTTATATTCCTGAGATAGGAATAAATACTATATTTGAGCAACATTTCAATTTGTTTAGAAATGCAAAATTGTATGATAATCTTATCTCACGCAAACCATTACCTGTTAATATAAAAAAGCTTCGACGTATTCAACGATTTTTTGAACGATATGAGCTCTGTCTGAGCTATTTAGCGAGAATGGGAGATGCAAATTCTAGGTTTATTTTATAGTTCAATGAAATATTTTTGACTTGAATTTTGTAAATAATAAAAAACAATCTTTTAATAAAACAATGATAATTAACAGATACATTGAAGAGTCAATAATGGACGTACAACAGTTTCCAAATTTGCCATCCGTCCAATTTCTGATGAACAGGTCGAAATTTGATTTGCTGAATAAAGAACTACAGCGTCTTCTCCATAATTACTCATTCGAAGCGTTGGCAATACTTTCACCAAGGTATATGTTCTAGGATAGAATGGTTCTCACTCGATCGAAAGATCCGCACATTTTTGAGCATCCAGAGATTTCCTACTAGGGGTTTCCTGTGGTTCAGGTCAATGATTCAGCTCAAAATCAGACTTATAATTAAATGAAGACCAAGAGTCCAGGATTTATTAAAATAATGTTTTATATTTTATTAGAAATATAATTTTTAGGATGTTTTCACTGTTTCCAGATCCAAACTGGAAGAAACATAATGTCGAAACAAAATTACCAAATGCATTTCTCTCTCCCACATTGCTTAGTTTTCACGATGAGGGGATTTTTTCATTACCAACACTTTTTGAGGTGAGATTAATATTAGGATATACATAAATAATTAAAAATGATATTATATAAATGTTTACAATAAAGTTAGTTTCGAGCGACAAAGGCGAAATGCTTGAATTTCTGGATCTTTTTATGGAATTGACTGGGGCATCAAAGGTTTTGGATAAAATACTAATGGAAATTGAACCAAAAGCAAAAATAATTGAATCTGGGCTTTATCCAGCTTTGCTAAAATTTAATCTCTTAGAGAAAAGGTGGAAAACTGTGCAAACTAGGTATGCTTTTTGTTTGTATCACATCTTTTATTATTCTCAAACTCTATTTTTAAAGCCTCACTGTTGAGCAACGTGAATTCCTAGACCAACATGGTTATGCTTTGCTAGATGAACACCAGTTTACTAAATTATACAATAAGAAAGACTGGCCTATACTAGATGAGCAATTGTTGGAAGACGATATACGAAGAATGGCAGAGATGGGCGGTAAAATATATTCTAATTTAAATATTTATGTAAACATGGTGTAGTTAACTAATAAATGGGCACCTTTGGGGGTTAGGTTCATATTTACCTAATTTTGTTTGACCTAATATTATATGAAATTTTAGTCAGAATTACTAAAAAATGTTAAGGTATTAGGAGAAAGAGGCACGATAAT
Source organism: Meloidogyne exigua (assembly GCA_018905775.1). NCBI lineage: Eukaryota > Metazoa > Nematoda > Chromadorea > Rhabditida > Meloidogynidae > Meloidogyne > Meloidogyne exigua. Next base: position 27,520 of record JAGUQR010000002.1, on the reverse strand, counting down.
CATAAAAATTCTACGCAGGAAGATGGATTTAATCATATAACATCTTTGAGACCATTTATCTATACAAACGTTTTGCGACAGAATGCTGCTGTTACCTTAAACAATGTTGTCAGTATATAGCTTTCTAACATTTTGGTAAATTAATAAAGTAATTTTTATAGGTGCTTTCACCAAAGGCTTTTGCAACAACACTGCTTAGCCCAAAATTTATGATGGTTGGTGTTTTATACTATTTGATTCTAAAGATGATAAAATCACTCAAGGTTAATGTTTTAAGTCCTGTTGCGTTTAATCCGAGTATTCTGAGTCCAAAGGCAATGGCCCTAACAGTTTTGGTTAGTTTTGAAGATTTCATATTAATATATAGAAATAAAGTCACCAACTGCCTTTACCGCAAATATATTGACGCCTAATACATTATGGTGAGCTTAGCATAATTACCTGTAATAAATTTTATTCGCTATTAAGATAATTTTTAAAAATCTGAACTAATTTTTATGTAAAAAACGAAGAAAAAATACAAATTTTTTATAACTTTTTTCAGGTCAGAGGTTCTTTCACCAAAATTTTTTCATTCAAACATATTGTCACCAAGAGCTCTTGCTTCATTAGTGTTGTCACCGAGAACAATGCTTGGAGAGGTAAATTAATGTTTACTTAGTTTGCAACTAACATTAATTTTAAATAATTAAATAGCATTAAAAATTTCATCAAAAAGTGATTTTCCGCATAAATTGAAAACTTTAGGTGCTTTCTCCAAAATTTCTCGAGTTTAGAGTGCTTAATCCTGCAACATTTTACGCCGGTGTTCTTACCCCAAGTTAGAATTTTAATATATTAATGTAGGATAACAAATCATACATTGGTATATGTTTTGGAAAAACATCAAAAATAAAGTAATGTTAGTAATCCTAACATACATTATATGCAAAATAAAAACCATTAATTTAAAGAGATTAAGTTTTAATTAATAGATATACTAGTGCCAAGAGTATTGTCTCCAAGCAATTTTGCAGTTACTGTATTAAGTCCCAATATTCTGTCGCCAAGTATTCTTAGCAGGGGAAACTTCACTGTACAGGTATGTTGTAATATATAAGAACTGTAATTTTCATAAAAACTTTTATAAAAGGTTATAGGAAATAAAATTTATATTAAGGTTCTCTCGCCTAGTATTATGAGCGATGATGTGACGTTAGACCAATTATTACAGGGGAACTGGCAAAAAGAAAAGGAGAAGTAAATAAATAAAATGAATTATCATATGTGTAGATTGTAAAGGCAATTTCCAGATCGAAGGTGATTTAACAATTTATAGTCTTACAAAATGCAAAAATGTACCAATGTCCAAAGAGTGGTGAGACTCCAATTGCTCTAGGAAAAAACTATTGCTTGCCATAGTCTCATTAGATTGGTGGTACAAAGGCTGAGCTTAACACACTTTGGAATTAAAAAAACACTCCTCTGTTATATCTCCAAGAAAGCTATCTTTCCCTATAACAACCCCAACATAGCTTGTCAATTATATAACATTTTTATAGGTTCAAAAATATTTTAATTATATTAGAGAAATTAATATTTAGTGTAACAAAATCTGGCAATAATTCTTTACAAATCTTCCTTCTAAAGTAGTTTATATGTTTTTGGTCAAAATTGAGGCATCTTTTCATAATGAGGTATCTTGCAAATAATAAGGCGAAGATGCCACAATCTGTGCCATTTTTTTGTTGAGGAACATGTAGGTTTTCAATACGGTTCCAATCTCTTCTAGTGCCAATATTAAAGCTAAATTGCGCGGCTGCTTGCATTAGTATTCCCCTAGTATAGAAAAAGTTCAGTATATATTGAAAGATTTTTCCTTTGGTAAAACCGACTAAATATTTAAGAAAACGTAGGATCCACTAGGTGTAATTATTGAGCAAACTTACAGAAAGATATTCATGAAGCATTTTTTGCGTCCAACAGTATCACCATTATTTAGTGAATCCATTAAGATTATCCTTCTTTCATTTAAATCCGCAACTGCCATTGCCCAATGATTATCGGACAAGTGGACCGGGGCCAATACAAGTTGAACCCCCTCTATCTTCCAATACCATTTGCTTGGTATCACCATCTTATTTTGGAAGCTTAGAATGGCATATGTTGATATATATTGTACACCATTATTGGATCTATGTTGCCTACATAATATTTGAAGATAGGCGTCAACTATATCGACGTTAATCAATTCTCCTTCACGAAGAAGAAGGCTTTCCATTGTTAGCTGTTCCTCTTTGCCCTAAAATGTTATACTATTAATTTACAAGAGATATCACCGACCTTTACCCATTCTCCACATAGTCCTGCACTAATATCCTTATTATTTTCTAGTCTTGACCATAAATCTTTTCGCAAATTTTGAAAATTAAAGTCTAATGATTGCGAATTAAAATGAGACAAAACTAAGATGAGTGTCAAAGAGAAAAGAAAAGACTGTATAGTTAGAGATATAGAGATAACTTCTAGAAAGTTTTCTTTTCTCTTGTAGTGTTCAATCGATGCAACAGAAAATTTTCTACAAGTAAAAATATTTCAGCATATAGGCAACTAAATAATTTCAGCACCCTTTTATTGCTTATTGTGTGGAGTGGAATTTCTTCAAACGCTACATATAGTGCAGAAATGCAAATTTTATCGCATCAGGAAGAAAGCATTATCTGATAAATAGAAGAAATGGAGGCAATTGAAGCTGAACGTTACGCTGTTAAGCATTAGTTTGGATTGTACTTCATAAACAGAGTAAATGGTGCCAGGTTTTTTATTTTATAAGGTTAATATATACTATTAATTCTTTTAGAACATGTATGAAAAATGGTGAGTGACCACGTATATTCCGCCACAACACGCGTATTGGCTTTGTTGTGTTAAAGTACTTGCCTCGCATTTGACAATTGTGAATTACGTTGTTAATGATGTGTAGAGAGAAACAAGATCGGTGTTATCAGGTTTTTAAAGTAAAAAGTATAGGTTTGATGTTTTGTTTTAAGTGAGCCAGTTGTACAGCACTTGATGCACATGAACCACATTGGCTGTGGATATTACTTTTAGAATATTGAACCTTTTGAGCCTATTCAAAAGGAGTTGACTGAAGAAGATAAAGGATTGTTAAGGATAGGCTTTTAATCAAACTAATGACAAAACACACTTGGTATCTCGACGATGTGACGGGAGTATTCAAAAGTGTTGCGAAGGCTGGGACGAGGGCGGGTTGTCACATAGAATAAAGGTTTTTTTTATTGACTGTTAAAAAAGTTTATATATTTCATAGAGTTGCTGTATGAACGATAGCTTGGACATGTTCCAGGAGGAAGTATGCTATCAAAGAGTGATTTTCCATATGTGAGCGAGGTTCGGTGATGTTTGAAATTAAACATTGCTAAGAAATTTTCATGTTTGCCATGAGAAAATTTTTTTGCACTTTGTCAAAGCAAAGGCGGATGGTGGACATAGTTTAAACATTACAACAGAGAAAGGGTTCAACGTGGTTTCCTAAAATTTGTTGCAAGAGGGATTTAGGTCGTTTAATGAGTCTTTATCTAAAAGTTAATTTTTATTTTAAGTATTATACTAGGCTGGGCAAAAATGTCAACACAACTATTTGAAGGGTGGTCCATCAGGCAGTGCTGAAGAGGATTTTGTATGTATCAACAAAACAAAAAGGCCACAAGCTTGAATCATATCGTGCTTCTGGTATTTTTTCCTTTGTTCTATTATATTGTTTAGTGAATTTTCATCAAGGGTTTGCAATTTTTAATTTTAAAGTTTTGGCATTTATGTTTAACCAAGTGTAAATTCCCATTTTCGTTTAATGGCGAAAAGTATTAGATGTAGTGCGTTTGACCTTTGTGAGGTGGGGTGTACTTTGATTTGTTTTTGTAAAAAACTATGATGTATAGAAGAAGAGAGAAAAATGGGAAGAGAGGTTGAGTGTAGTTGTTTTTTCTTTGCTGTAGTACAGTTATTTATTGATTTTGCATTCACCGCTTCCTTTTCAGTCATATTTTAAAAATAGTTTACCATAAATAACATTTCTTATGTATAGCTTGCAAAAATTTTTAATTCCTAATTCTATTTTAAGAATAATCAAACTTCTCAACTGTTTGTTCGGCAAAGCTTGGATTTTCTTCAGTTTTAATTCTGATGTGACAAAGGACTTAATTCAACGCTATTTTTCGAACATCCTGACCTTAGCAGTGAAAATATTGATGGCTGCAACAATAAAGAATGCTGGCCTTGAGACGCTTGTATGGGTTTAATGAAGCATGATGTCAATTTGGAACTGCTGTGTTTTGGGATATTAAGGTTTGTTTAACTTGCTTTTGTCTTAATTTACAAACATTTGGTCATAATGGTTTGCCTTGTTCTAACAACAATCGAATGGGGAAATTCTTTTGTATATGGCTACTGCAAGGACAATCCAAAGTGCTCTTTGATATTTTCGGATAAGAGGCCCAAATTCTAAAAAAATGTAGCACAGTTTCTAATGAAACAGCAAATCGTGATGGGATTTGTAATCTTCAGAATGAGGTTCTTTTTTTGTTTGTATTCGTTAGAATTATTTATGTTTTTAAGATAACGAAGGAAAGAACTGAACAAGCCTTATTGAGTGGATGATGGGTTTTGAAAAAATTCTACATCAGCACAAAGTTTGAATTTATAAATATTATTATAGATTAATATGTTTTTCCTAGTGAAGGGCATATATTTCCTTACGTGAGAAGGACTTTTTTGTGAACTTGTTTCAAGTCTCAAAGAATAATGAAGTATTATGAATGTGTATAGTTCAAGAAGGTTTAGTTAGTAAAACAGTTTTATTTATATGGTTTTAGTTGGAAAGTAACTTCGTTAATGTGAAGCTGATGTCTGATCATGACAACGAGTGGTTTGCAATGTGGGCAATGTACAAAGCATAAATGTTCTATTGGTGTAATTCTGGTGACAATAGAAGCAGTGGGATGAGCAAATGCATGGATATGGCAGATGGAAGAGGTGGAAGAAGAAGCAAATGGTTTATGAAAACTGTAAGTGTCATTCATTATTCTTATTTCATTTTTTTTCGTTATTTATTGCGTGGGAGTTTGTGGTGATGTTATCAGGTAATGGTTGTAAGGTTGAAGAAAAGGGCTAAATGAGTAAGTGTAATGTAAAAAGGTGACGTGTCAGAATAAAAGTACCATCATCACAAACAAAGTGTATAAATGAGAAAAAAGGATGATAATCATCCTTTATATAAGTAAGAAGGTGTGGGTAACTTCGAAAAAGAGAAGGATCAGAGACTAAAAGGTACAAGAAAAAAGTATAAAAATAAAACAAGAAAAAAGAAGGGTACTACTGAGGGCTTTGAAGATCTATGGGCGTAGATGTGTATAAGGGAGGGTGGAGAGAAGGGGGAAGAAAGAAAGGAGTGGGGAAGAAAGAGAAGTGGTCCAACAATCACTCCTCTGAAACCCCCACAATGAACTCAGGCATCGAAGTGTCCACCACTGAAAATCAACTGGCATCGAAGTGTCAACCATTAAGAAAAGAACAGGCGACAAAATGTAGGCACTGGGCAGTCCTAAGGGTCTAGGTGTAAAAATAAAACAAGAAAAAAGAAAAGTACTACTGAGGGCTTTGAAGATCTATGGGCGTAGATGTGTATAAGGGAGGGGGAAGAGAAGGGTGAAGAAAGAAAGGAGGAGGGAAGAAAGAGAAGTGGTCCAAGAATCACTCCTCTGAAACCCCCACAATGAACTCAGGCACCGAAGTGTCCACCACTGACTATCAACTGGCACCGAAGTGTCCACCATCCAGAAAAGAACAGGCGATCAAATGTTGGCACTGAACTGACCTAAGGGTCTAGGAGTAAAAATAAAACAAGAAAAAGAAAAGTACTACTGAGGGCTTTGAAGATCTATGGGCGTAGATGTGTATAAGGGAGGGTGGAGAGAAGGGGGAAGAAAGAAAGGAGTGGGGAAGAAAGAGAAGTGGTCCAACAATCACTCCTCTGAAACCCCCACAATGAACTCAGGCATCGAAGTGTCCACCACTGAAAATCAACTGGCATCGAAGTGTCAACCATTAAGAAAAGAACAGGCGACAAAATGTAGGCACTGGGCAGTCCTAAGGGTCTAGGTGTAAAAATAAAACAAGAAAAAAGAAAAGTACTACTGAGGGCTTTGAAGATCTATGGGCGTAGATGTGTATAAGGGAGGGTGGAGAGAAGGGGGAAGAAAGAAAGGAGTGGGGAAGAAAGAGAAGTGGTCCAACAATCACTCCTCTGAAACCCCCACAATGAACTCAGGCATCGAAGTGTCCACCACTGAAAATCAACTGGCATCGAAGTGTCAACCATTAAGAAAAGAACAGGCGACAAAATGTAGGCACTGGGCAGTCCTAAGGGTCTAGGTGTAAAAATAAAACAAGAAAAAAAGAAAAGTACTACTGAGGGCTTTGAAGATCTATGGGCGTAGATGTGTATAAGGGAGGGGGAAGAGAAGGGTGAAGAAAGAAAGGAGGAGGGAAGAAAGAGAAGTGGTCCAAGAATCACTCCTCTGAAACCCCCACAATGAACTCAGGCACCGAAGTGTCCACCACTGACTATCAACTGGCACCGAAGTGTCCACCATCCAGAAAAGAACAGGCGATCAAATGTTGGCACTGAACTGACCTAAGGGTCTAGGAGTAAAAATAAAACAAGAAAAAGAAAAAAGTACTACTGAGGGCTTTGAAGATCTATGGGCGTAGATGTGTATAAGGGAGGGTGGAGAGAAGGGGGAAGAAAGAAAGGAGTGGGGAAGAAAGAGAAGTGGTCCAACAATCACTCCTCTGAAACCCCCACAATGAACTCAGGCATCGAAGTGTCCACCACTGAAAATCAACTGGCATCGAAGTGTCAACCATTAAGAAAAGAACAGGCGACAAAATGTAGGCACTGGGCAGTCCTAAGGGTCTAGGTGTAAAAAAAAAACAAGAAAAAAGAAAAGTACTACTGAGGGCTTTGAAGATCTATGGGCGTAGATGTGTATAAGGGAGGGTGGAGAGAAGGGGGAAGAAAGAAAGGAGTGGGGAAGAAAGAGAAGTGGTCCAACAATCACTCCTCTGAAACCCCCACAATGAACTCAGGCATCGAAGTGTCCACCACTGAAAATCAACTGGCATCGAAGTGTCAACCATTAAGAAAAGAACAGGCGACAAAATGTAGGCACTGGGCAGTCCTAAGGGTCTAGGTGTAAAAATAAAACAAGAAAAAAGAAAAAGTACTACTGAGGGCTTTGAAGATCTATGGGCGTAGATGTGTATAAGGGAGGGGGAAGAGAAGGGTGAAGAAAGAAAGGAGGAGGGAAGAAAGAGAAGTGGTCCAAGAATCACTCCTCTGAAACCCCCACAATGAACTCAGGCACCGAAGTGTCCACCACTGACTATCAACTGGCACCGAAGTGTCCACCATCCAGAAAAGAACAGGCGACAAAATGTAGGCACTGGGCAGTCCTAAGGGTCTAGGTGTAAAAATAAAACAAGAAAAAAGAAAAGTACTACTGAGGGCTTTGAAGATCTATGGGCGTAGATGTGTATAAGGGAGGGGGAAGAGAAGGGTGAAGAAAGAAAGGAGGAGGGAAGAAAGAGAAGTGGTCCAAGAATCACTCCTCTGAAACCCCCAATGAACTCAGGCACCGAAGTGTCCACCACTGACTATCAACTGGCACCGAAGTGTCCACCATCCAGAAAAGAACAGGCGATCAAATGTTGGCACTGAACTGACCTAAGGGTCTAGGAGTAAAAATAAAACAAGAAAAAAGAAAAGTACTACTGAGGGCTTTGAAGATCTATGGGCGTAGATGTGTATAAGGGAGGGTGGAGAGAAGGGGGAAGAAAGAAAGGAGTGGGGAAGAAAGAGAAGTGGTCCAACAATCACTCCTCTGAAACCCCCACAATGAACTCAGGCATCGAAGTGTCCACCACTGAAAAATCAACTGGCATCGAAGTGTCAACCATTAAGAAAAGAACAGGCGACAAAATGTAGGCACTGGGCAGTCCTAAGGGTCTAGGTGTAAAAATAAAACAAGAAAAAAGAAAAGTACTACTGAGGGCTTTGAAGATCTATGGGCGTAGATGTGTATAAGGGAGGGGGAAGAGAAGGGTGAAGAAAGAAAGGAGGAGGGAAGAAAGAGAAGTGGTCCAACAATCACTCCTCTGAAACCCCCACAATGAACTCAGGCATCGAAGTGTCCACCACTGAAAATCAACTGGCATCGAAGTGTCAACCATTAAGAAAAGAACAGGCGACAAAATGTAGGCACTGGGCAGTCCTAAGGGTCTAGGTGTAAAAATAAAACAAGAAAAAAGAAAAGTACTACTGAGGGCTTTGAAGATCTATGGGCGTAGATGTGTATAAGGGAGGGTGGAGAGAAGGGGGAAGAAAGAAAGGAGTGGGGAAGAAAGAGAAGTGGTCCAACAATCACTCCTCGAAAACCCCCACAATGAACTCAGGCATCGAAGTGTCCACCACTGAAAATCAACTGGCATCGAAGTGTCAACCATTAAGAAAAGAACAGGCGACAAAATGTAGGCACTGGGCAGTCCTAAGGGTCTAGGTGTAAAAATAAAACAAGAAAAAAGAAAAGTACTACTGAGGGCTTTGAAGATCTATGGGCGTAGATGTGTATAAGGGAGGGGGAAGAGAAGGGTGAAGAAAGAAAGGAGGAGGGAAGAAAGAGAAGTGGTCCAAGAATCACTCCTCTGAAACCCCCACAATGAACTCAGGCACCGAAGTGTCCACCACTGACTATCAACTGGCACCGAAGTGTCCACCATCCAGAAAAGAACAGGCGATCAAATGTTGGCACTGAACTGACCTAAGGGTCTAGGAGTAAAAATAAAACAAGAAAAAAAGAAAAGTACTACTGAGGGCTTTGAAGATCTATGGGCGTAGATGTGTATAAGGGAGGGTGGAGAGAAGGGGGAAAAGAAAGAAAGGAGTGGGGAAGAAAGAGAAGTGGTCCAACAATCACTCCTCTGAAACCCCCACAATGAACTCAGGCATCGAAGTGTCCACCACTGAAAATCAACTGGCATCGAAGTGTCAACCATTAAGAAAAGAACAGGCGACAAAATGTAGGCACTGGGCAGTCCTAAGGGTCTAGGTGTAAAAATAAAACAAGAAAAAAGAAAAGTACTACTGAGGGCTTTGAAGATCTATGGGCGTAGATGTGTATAAGGGAGGGTGGAGAGAAGGGGGAAGAAAGAAAGGAGTGGGGAAGAAAGAGAAGTGGTCCAACAATCACTCCTCTGAAACCCCCACAATGAACTCAGGCATCGAAGTGTCCACCACTGAAAATCAACTGGCATCGAAGTGTCAACCATTAAGAAAAGAACAGGCGACAAAATGTAGGCACTGGGCAGTCCTAAGGGTCTAGGTGTAAAAATAAAACAAGAAAAAAGAAAAGTACTACTGAGGGCTTTGAAGATCTATGGGCGTAGATGTGTATAAGGGAGGGGGAAGAGAAGGGTGAAGAAAGAAAGGAGGAGGGAAGAAAGAGAAGTGGTCCAAGAATCACTCCTCTGAAACCCCCACAATGAACTCAGGCACCGAAGTGTCCACCACTGACTATCAACTGGCACCGAAGTGTCCACCATCCAGAAAAGAACAGGCGATCAAATGTTGGCACTGAACTGACCTAAGGGTCTAGGAGTAAAAATAAAACAAGAAAAAGAAAAGTACTACTGAGGGCTTTGAAGATCTATGGGCGTAGATGTGTATAAGGGAGGGTGGAGAGAAGGGGGAAGAAAGAAAGGAGTGGGGAAGAAAGAGAAGTGGTCCAACAATCACTCCTCTGAAACCCCCACAATGAACTCAGGCATCGAAGTGTCCACCACTGAAAATCAACTGGCATCGAAGTGTCAACCATTAAGAAAAGAACAGGCGACAAAATGTAGGCACTGGGCAGTCCTAAGGGTCTAGGTGTAAAAATAAAACAAGAAAAAAAAAAAAGTACTACTGAGGGCTTTGAAGATCTATGGGCGTAGATGTGTATAAGGGAGGGTGGAGAGAAGGGGGAAGAAAGAAAGGAGTGGGGAAGAAAGAGAAGTGGTCCAACAATCACTCCTCTGAAACCCCCACAATGAACTCAGGCATCGAAGTGTCCACCACTGAAAATCAACTGGCATCGAAGTGTCAACCATTAAGAAAAGAACAGGCGACAAAATGTAGGCACTGGGCAGTCCTAAGGGTCTAGGTGTAAAAATAAAACAAGAAAAAAGAAAAGTACTACTGAGGGCTTTGAAGATCTATGGGCGTAGATGTGTATAAGGGAGGGGGAAGAGAAGGGTGAAGAAAGAAAGGAGGAGGGAAGAAAGAGAAGTGGTCCAAGAATCACTCCTCTGAAACCCCCACAATGAACTCAGGCACCGAAGTGTCCACCACTGACTATCAACTGGCACCGAAGTGTCCACCATCCAGAAAAGAACAGGCGATCAAATGTTGGCACTGAACTGACCTAAGGGTCTAGGAGTAAAAATAAAACAAGAAAAAAGAAAAGTACTACTGAGGGCTTTGAAGATCTATGGGCGTAGATGTGTATAAGGGAGGGTGGAGAGAAGGGGGAAGAAAGAAAGGAGTGGGGAAGAAAGAGAAGTGGTCCAACAATCACTCCTCTGAAACCCCCACAATGAACTCAGGCATCGAAGTGTCCACCACTGAAAATCAACTGGCATCGAAGTGTCAACCATTAAGAAAAGAACAGGCGACAAAATGTAGGCACTGGGCAGTCCTAAGGGTCTAGGTGTAAAAATAAAACAAGAAAAAAAGAAAAGTACTACTGAGGGCTTTGAAGATCTATGGGCGTAGATGTGTATAAGGGAGGGTGGAGAGAAGGGGGAAGAAAGAAAGGAGTGGGGAAGAAAGAGAAGTGGTCCAACAATCACTCCTCTGAAACCCCCACAATGAACTCAGGCATCGAAGTGTCCACCACTGAAAATCAACTGGCATCGAAGTGTCAACCATTAAGAAAAGAACAGGCGACAAAATGTAGGCACTGGGCAGTCCTAAGGGTCTAGGTGTAAAAATAAAACAAGAAAAAAAAAAAGTACTACTGAGGGCTTTGAAGATCTATGGGCGTAGATGTGTATAAGGGAGGGGGAAGAGAAGGGTGAAGAAAGAAAGGAGGAGGGAAGAAAGAGAAGTGGTCCAAGAATCACTCCTCTGAAACCCCCACAATGAACTCAGGCACCGAAGTGTCCACCACTGACTATCAACTGGCACCGAAGTGTCCACCATCCAGAAAAGAACAGGCGATCAAATGTTGGCACTGAACTGACCTAAGGGTCTAGGAGTAAAAATAAAACAAGAAAAAAAAAAAAAAGTACTACTGAGGGCTTTGAAGATCTATGGGCGTAGATGTGTATAAGGGAGGGTGGAGAGAAGGGGGAAGAAAGAAAGGAGTGGGGAAGAAAGAGAAGTGGTCCAACAATCACTCCTCTGAAACCCCCACAATGAACTCAGGCATCGAAGTGTCCACCACTGAAAATCAACTGGCATCGAAGTGTCAACCATTAAGAAAAGAACAGGCGACAAAATGTAGGCACTGGGCAGTCCTAAGGGTCTAGGTGTAAAAATAAAACAAGAAAAAAAAAAAAGTACTACTGAGGGCTTTGAAGATCTATGGGCGTAGATGTGTATAAGGGAGGGGGAAGAGAAGGGTGAAGAAAGAAAGGAGGAGGGAAGAAAGAGAAGTGGTCCAAGAATCACTCCTCTGAAACCCCCACAATGAACTCAGGCACCGAAGTGTCCACCACTGACTATCAACTGGCACCGAAGTGTCCACCATCCAGAAAAGAACAGGCGATCAAATGTTGGCACTGAACTGACCTAAGGGTCTAGGAGTAAAAATAAAACAAGAAAAAAGAAAAGTACTACTGAGGGCTTTGAAGATCTATGGGCGTAGATGTGTATAAGGGAGGGTGGAGAGAAGGGGGAAGAAAGAAAGGAGTGGGGAAGAAAGAGAAGTGGTCCAACAATCACTCCTCTGAAACCCCCACAATGAACTCAGGCATCGAAGTGTCCACCACTGAAAATCAACTGGCATCGAAGTGTCAACCATTAAGAAAAGAACAGGCGACAAAATGTAGGCACTGGGCAGTCCTAAGGGTCTAGGTGTAAAAATAAAACAAGAAAAAGAAAAGTACTACTGAGGGCTTTGAAGATCTATGGGCGTAGATGTGTATAAGGGAGGGTGGAGAGAAGGGGGAAGAAAGAAAGGAGTGGGGAAGAAAGAGAAGTGGTCCAACAATCACTCCTCTGAAACCCCCACAATGAACTCAGGCATCGAAGTGTCCACCACTGAAAATCAACTGGCATCGAAGTGTCAACCATTAAGAAAAGAACAGGCGACAAAATGTAGGCACTGGGCAGTCCTAAGGGTCTAGGTGTAAAAATAAAACAAGAAAAAAAGAAAAGTACTACTGAGGGGCTTTGAAGATCTATGGGCGTAGATGTGTATAAGGGAGGGGGAAGAGAAGGGTGAAGAAAGAAAGGAGGAGGGAAGAAAGAGAAGTGGTCCAAGAATCACTCCTCTGAAACCCCCACAATGAACTCAGGCACCGAAGTGTCCACCACTGACTATCAACTGGCACCGAAGTGTCCACCATCCAGAAAAGAACAGGCGATCAAATGTTGGCACTGAACTGACCTAAGGGTCTAGGAGTAAAAATAAAACAAGAAAAAAGAAAAGTACTACTGAGGGCTTTGAAGATCTATGGGCGTAGATGTGTATAAGGGAGGGTGGAGAGAAGGGGGAAGAAAGAAAGGAGTGGGGAAGAAAGAGAAGTGGTCCAACAATCACTCCTCTGAAACCCCCACAATGAACTCAGGCATCGAAGTGTCCACCACTGAAAATCAACTGGCATCGAAGTGTCAACCATTAAGAAAAGAACAGGCGACAAAATGTAGGCACTGGGCAGTCCTAAGGGTCTAGGTGTAAAAATAAAACAAGAAAAAAAAAAGTACTACTGAGGGCTTTGAAGATCTATGGGCGTAGATGTGTATAAGGGAGGGTGGAGAGAAGGGGGAAGAAAGAAAGGAGTGGGGAAGAAAGAGAAGTGGTCCAACAATCACTCCTCTGAAACCCCCACAATGAACTCAGGCATCGAAGTGTCCACCACTGAAAATCAACTGGCATCGAAGTGTCAACCATTAAGAAAAGAACAGGCGACAAAATGTAGGCACTGGGCAGTCCTAAGGGTCTAGGTGTAAAAATAAAACAAGAAAAAAAAGAAAAGTACTACTGAGGGCTTTGAAGATCTATGGGCGTAGATGTGTATAAGGGAGGGGGAAGAGAAGGGTGAAGAAAGAAAGGAGGAGGGAAGAAAGAGAAGTGGTCCAAGAATCACTCCTCTGAAACCCCCACAATGAACTCAGGCACCGAAGTGTCCACCACTGACTATCAACTGGCACCGAAGTGTCCACCATCCAGAAAAGAACAGGCGATCAAATGTTGGCACTGAACTGACCTAAGGGTCTAGGAGTAAAAATAAAACAAGAAAAAAGAAAAGTACTACTGAGGGCTTTGAAGATCTATGGGCGTAGATGTGTATAAGGGAGGGTGGAGAGAAGGGGGAAGAAAGAAAGGAGTGGGGAAGAAAGAGAAGTGGTCCAACAATCACTCCTCTGAAACCCCCACAATGAACTCAGGCATCGAAGTGTCCACCACTGAAAATCAACTGGCATCGAAGTGTCAACCATTAAGAAAAGAACAGGCGACAAAATGTAGGCACTGGGCAGTCCTAAGGGTCTAGGTGTAAAAATAAAACAAGAAAAAAGAAAAGTACTACTGAGGGCTTTGAAGATCTATGGGCGTAGATGTGTATAAGGGAGGGGGAAGAGAAGGGTGAAGAAAGAAAGGAGGAGGGAAGAAAGAGAAGTGGTCCAAGAATCACTCCTCTGAAACCCCCACAATGAACTCAGGCACCGAAGTGTCCACCACTGACTATCAACTGGCACCGAAGTGTCCACCATCCAGAAAAGAACAGGCGACAAAATGTAGGCACTGGGCAGTCCTAAGGGTCTAGGTGTAAAAATAAAACAAGAAAAAAGAAAAGTACTACTGAGGGCTTTGAAGATCTATGGGCGTAGATGTGTATAAGGGAGGGGGAAGAGAAGGGTGAAGAAAGAAAGGAGGAGGGAAGAAAAAGAGAAGTGGTCCAAGAATCACTCCTCTGAAACCCCCACAATGAACTCAGGCATCGAAGTGTCCACCACTGAAAATCAACTGGCATCGAAGTGTCAACCATTAAGAAAAGAACAGGCGACAAAATGTAGGCACTGGGCAGTCCTAAGGGTCTAGGTGTAAAAATAAAACAAGAAAAAAGAAAAGTACTACTGAGGGCTTTGAAGATCTATGGGCGTAGATGTGTATAAGGGAGGGTGGAGAGAAGGGGGAAGAAAGAAAGGAGTGGGGAAGAAAGAGAAGTGGTCCAACAATCACTCCTCTGAAACCCCCACAATGAACTCAGGCATCGAAGTGTCCACCACTGAAAATCAACTGGCATCGAAGTGTCAACCATTAAGAAAAGAACAGGCGACAAAATGTAGGCACTGGGCAGTCCTAAGGGTCTAGGTGTAAAAATAAAACAAGAAAAAAGAAAAGTACTACTGAGGGCTTTGAAGATCTATGGGCGTAGATGTGTATAAGGGAGGGTGGAGAGAAGGGGGAAGAAAGAAAGGAGTGGGGAAGAAAGAGAAGTGGTCCAACAATCACTCCTCTGAAACCCCCACAATGAACTCAGGCATCGAAGTGTCCACCACTGAAAATCAACTGGCATCGAAGTGTCAACCATTAAGAAAAGAACAGGCGACAAAATGTAGGCACTGGGCAGTCCTAAGGGTCTAGGTGTAAAAATAAAACAAGAAAAAAGAAAAGTACTACTGAGGGCTTTGAAGATCTATGGGCGTAGATGTGTATAAGGGAGGGGGAAGAGAAGGGTGAAGAAAGAAAGGAGGAGGGAAGAAAGAGAAGTGGTCCAAGAATCACTCCTCTGAAACCCCCACAATGAACTCAGGCACCGAAGTGTCCACCACTGACTATCAACTGGCACCGAAGTGTCCACCATCCAGAAAAGAACAGGCGATCAAATGTTGGCACTGAACTGACCTAAGGGTCTAGGAGTAAAAATAAAACAAGAAAAAAGAAAAGTACTACTGAGGGCTTTGAAGATCTATGGGCGTAGATGTGTATAAGGGAGGGTGGAGAGAAGGGGGAAGAAAGAAAGGAGTGGGGAAGAAAGAGAAGTGGTCCAACAATCACTCCTCTGAAACCCCCACAATGAACTCAGGCATCGAAGTGTCCACCACTGAAAATCAACTGGCATCGAAGTGTCAACCATTAAGAAAAGAACAGGCGACAAAATGTAGGCACTGGGCAGTCCTAAGGGTCTAGGTGTAAAAATAAAACAAGAAAA
Organism: Meloidogyne exigua; assembly: GCA_018905775.1. Lineage (NCBI taxonomy): Eukaryota > Metazoa > Nematoda > Chromadorea > Rhabditida > Meloidogynidae > Meloidogyne > Meloidogyne exigua. The sequence continues at coordinate 12,046 of JAGUQR010000002.1, read as the reverse complement.
AAAAAAAGTAAGTACTACTGAGGGCTTTGAAGATCTATGGGCGTAGATGTGTATAAGGGAGGGTGGAGAGAAGGGGGAAGAAAGAAAGGAGTGGGGAAGAAAGAGAAGTGGTCCAACAATCACTCCTCTGAAACCCCCACAATGAACTCAGGCATCGAAGTGTCCACCACTGAAAATCAACTGGCATCGAAGTGTCAACCATTAAGAAAAGAACAGGCGACAAAATGTAGGCACTGGGCAGTCCTAAGGGTCTAGGTGTAAAAATAAAACAAGAAAAAAAAAAAGTACTACTGAGGGCTTTGAAGATCTATGGGCGTAGATGTGTATAAGGGAGGGGGAAGAGAAGGGTGAAGAAAGAAAGGAGGAGGGAAGAAAGAGAAGTGGTCCAAGAATCACTCCTCTGAAACCCCCACAATGAACTCAGGCACCGAAGTGTCCACCACTGACTATCAACTGGCACCGAAGTGTCCACCATCCAGAAAAGAACAGGCGATCAAATGTTGGCACTGAACTGACCTAAGGGTCTAGGAGTAAAAATAAAACAAGAAAAAAAAGAAAAGTACTACTGAGGGCTTTGAAGATCTATGGGCGTAGATGTGTATAAGGGAGGGTGGAGAGAAGGGGGAAGAAAGAAAGGAGTGGGGAAGAAAGAAAGAGAAGTGGTCCAACAATCACTCCTCTGAAACCCCCACAATGAACTCAGGCATCGAAGTGTCCACCACTGAAAATCAACTGGCATCGAAGTGTCAACCATTAAGAAAAGAACAGGCGACAAAATGTAGGCACTGGGCAGTCCTAAGGGTCTAGGTGTAAAAATAAAACAAGAAAAAAGAAAAGTACTACTGAGGGCTTTGAAGATCTATGGGCGTAGATGTGTATAAGGGAGGGGGAAGAGAAGGGTGAAGAAAGAAAGGAGGAGGGAAGAAAGAGAAGTGGTCCAAGAATCACTCCTCTGAAACCCCCACAATGAACTCAGGCACCGAAGTGTCCACCACTGACTATCAACTGGCACCGAAGTGTCCACCATCCAGAAAAGAACAGGCGACAAAATGTAGGCACTGGGCAGTCCTAAGGGTCTAGGTGTAAAAATAAAACAAGAAAAAAAAAAGTACTACTGAGGGCTTTGAAGATCTATGGGCGTAGATGTGTATAAGGGAGGGGGGAGAGAAGGGTGAAGAAAGAAAGGAGGAGGGAAGAAAGAGAAGTGGTCCAAGAATCACTCCTCTGAAACCCCCACAATGAACTCAGGCATCGAAGTGTCCACCACTGAAAATCAACTGGCATCGAAGTGTCAACCATTAAGAAAAGAACAGGCGACAAAATGTAGGCACTGGGCAGTCCTAAGGGTCTAGGTGTAAAAATAAAACAAGAAAAAAAAAAAAAAGTACTACTGAGGGCTTTGAAGATCTATGGGCGTAGATGTGTATAAGGGAGGGGGAAGAGAAGGGTGAAGAAAGAAAGGAGGAGGGAAGAAAGAGAAGTGGTCCAAGAATCACTCCTCTGAAACCCCCACAATGAACTCAGGCACCGAAGTGTCCACCACTGACTATCAACTGGCACCGAAGTGTCCACCATCCAGAAAAGAACAGGCGATCAAATGTTGGCACTGAACTGACCTAAGGGTCTAGGAGTAAAAATAAAACAAGAAAAAAGAAAAGTACTACTGAGGGCTTTGAAGATCTATGGGCGTAGATGTGTATAAGGGAGGGTGGAGAGAAGGGGGAAGAAAGAAAGGAGTGGGGAAGAAAGAGAAGTGGTCCAACAATCACTCCTCTGAAACCCCCACAATGAACTCAGGCATCGAAGTGTCCACCACTGAAAATCAACTGGCATCGAAGTGTCAACCATTAAGAAAAGAACAGGCGACAAAATGTAGGCACTGGGCAGTCCTAAGGGTCTAGGTGTAAAAATAAAACAAGAAAAAAAAAAAAAGTACTACTGAGGGCTTTGAAGATCTATGGGCGTAGATGTGTATAAGGGAGGGGGAAGAGAAGGGTGAAGAAAGAAAGGAGGAGGGAAGAAAGAGAAGTGGTCCAAGAATCACTCCTCTGAAACCCCCACAATGAACTCAGGCACCGAAGTGTCCACCACTGACTATCAACTGGCACCGAAGTGTCCACCATCCAGAAAAGAACAGGCGATCAAATGTTGGCACTGAACTGACCTAAGGGTCTAGGAGTAAAAATAAAACAAGAAAAAAGAAAAGTACTACTGAGGGCTTTGAAGATCTATGGGCGTAGATGTGTATAAGGGAGGGTGGAGAGAAGGGGGAAGAAAGAAAGGAGTGGGGAAGAAAGAGAAGTGGTCCAACAATCACTCCTCTGAAACCCCACAATGAACTCAGGCATCGAAGTGTCCACCACTGAAAATCAACTGGCATCGAAGTGTCAACCATTAAGAAAAGAACAGGCGACAAAATGTAGGCACTGGGCAGTCCTAAGGGTCTAGGTGTAAAAATAAAACAAGAAAAAAGAAAAGTACTACTGAGGGCTTTGAAGATCTATGGGCGTAGATGTGTATAAGGGAGGGTGGAGAGAAGGGGGAAGAAAGAAAGGAGTGGGGAAGAAAGAGAAGTGGTCCAACAATCACTCCTCTGAAACCCCCACAATGAACTCAGGCATCGAAGTGTCCACCACTGAAAATCAACTGGCATCGAAGTGTCAACCATTAAGAAAAGAACAGGCGACAAAATGTAGGCACTGGGCAGTCCTAAGGGTCTAGGTGTAAAAATAAAACAAGAAAAAAGAAAAGTACTACTGAGGGCTTTGAAGATCTATGGGCGTAGATGTGTATAAGGGAGGGGGAAGAGAAGGGTGAAGAAAGAAAGGAGGAGGGAAGAAAGAGAAGTGGTCCAAGAATCACTCCTCTGAAACCCCCACAATGAACTCAGGCACCGAAGTGTCCACCACTGACTATCAACTGGCACCGAAGTGTCCACCATCCAGAAAAGAACAGGCGATCAAATGTTGGCACTGAACTGACCTAAGGGTCTAGGAGTAAAAATAAAACAAGAAAAAAGAAAAGTACTACTGAGGGCTTTGAAGATCTATGGGCGTAGATGTGTATAAGGGAGGGTGGAGAGAAGGGGGAAGAAAGAAAGGAGTGGGGAAGAAAGAGAAGTGGTCCAACAATCACTCCTCTGAAACCCCCACAATGAACTCAGGCATCGAAGTGTCCACCACTGAAAATCAACTGGCATCGAAGTGTCAACCATTAAGAAAAGAACAGGCGACAAAATGTAGGCACTGGGCAGTCCTAAGGGTCTAGGTGTAAAAATAAAACAAGAAAAAAGAAAAGTACTACTGAGGGCTTTGAAGATCTATGGGCGTAGATGTGTATAAGGGAGGGGGAAGAGAAGGGTGAAGAAAGAAAGGAGGAGGGAAGAAAGAGAAGTGGTCCAACAATCACTCCTCTGAAACCCCCACAATGAACTCAGGCATCGAAGTGTCCACCACTGACTATCAACTGGCACCGAAGTGTCCACCATCCAGAAAAGAACAGGCGATCAAATGTTGGCACTGAACTGACCTAAGGGTCTAGGAGTAAAAATAAAACAAGAAAAAAGAAAAGTACTACTGAGGGCTTTGAAGATCTATGGGCGTAGATGTGTATAAGGGAGGGTGGAGAGAAGGGGAAGAAAGAAAGAAAGGAGTGGGGAAGAAAGAGAAGTGGTCCAACAATCACTCCTCTGAAACCCCCACAATGAACTCAGGCATCGAAGTGTCCACCACTGAAAATCAACTGGCATCGAAGTGTCAACCATTAAGAAAAGAACAGGCGACAAAATGTAGGCACTGGGCAGTCCTAAGGGTCTAGGTGTAAAAATAAAACAAGAAAAAAAGAAAAGTACTACTGAGGGCTTTGAAGATCTATGGGCGTAGATGTGTATAAGGGAGGGTGGAGAGAAGGGGGAAGAAAGAAAGGAGTGGGGAAGAAAGAGAAGTGGTCCAACAATCACTCCTCTGAAACCCCCACAATGAACTCAGGCATCGAAGTGTCCACCACTGAAAATCAACTGGCATCGAAGTGTCAACCATTAAGAAAAGAACAGGCGACAAAATGTAGGCACTGGGCAGTCCTAAGGGTCTAGGTGTAAAAATAAAACAAGAAAAAAGAAAAGTACTACTGAGGGCTTTGAAGATCTATGGGCGTAGATGTGTATAAGGGAGGGGGAAGAGAAGGGTGAAGAAAGAAAGGAGGAGGGAAGAAAGAGAAGTGGTCCAAGAATCACTCCTCTGAAACCCCCACAATGAACTCAGGCACCGAAGTGTCCACCACTGACTATCAACTGGCACCGAAGTGTCCACCATCCAGAAAAGAACAGGCGATCAAATGTTGGCACTGAACTGACCTAAGGGTCTAGGAGTAAAAATAAAACAAGAAAAAAAAAAAAAGTACTACTGAGGGCTTTGAAGATCTATGGGCGTAGATGTGTATAAGGGAGGGTGGAGAGAAGGGGGAAGAAAGAAAGGAGTGGGGAAGAAAGAGAAGTGGTCCAACAATCACTCCTCTGAAACCCCCACAATGAACTCAGGCATCGAAGTGTCCACCACTGAAAATCAACTGGCATCGAAGTGTCAACCATTAAGAAAAGAACAGGCGACAAAATGTAGGCACTGGGCAGTCCTAAGGGTCTAGGTGTAAAAATAAAACAAGAAAAAAGAAAAGTACTACTGAGGGCTTTGAAGATCTATGGGCGTAGATGTGTATAAGGGAGGGTGGAGAGAAGGGGGAAGAAAGAAAGGAGTGGGGAAGAAAGAGAAGTGGTCCAACAATCACTCCTCTGAAACCCCCACAATGAACTCAGGCATCGAAGTGTCCACCACTGAAAATCAACTGGCATCGAAGTGTCAACCATTAAGAAAAGAACAGGCGACAAAATGTAGGCACTGGGCAGTCCTAAGGGTCTAGGTGTAAAAATAAAACAAGAAAAAAAAGAAAAGTACTACTGAGGGCTTTGAAGATCTATGGGCGTAGATGTGTATAAGGGAGGGGGAAGAGAAGGGTGAAGAAAGAAAGGAGGAGGGAAGAAAGAGAAGTGGTCCAAGAATCACTCCTCTGAAACCCCCACAATGAACTCAGGCACCGAAGTGTCCACCACTGACTATCAACTGGCACCGAAGTGTCCACCATCCAGAAAAGAACAGGCGATCAAATGTTGGCACTGAACTGACCTAAGGGTCTAGGAGTAAAAATAAAACAAGAAAAAAAAAAAGTACTACTGAGGGCTTTGAAGATCTATGGGCGTAGATGTGTATAAGGGAGGGTGGAGAGAAGGGGGAAGAAAGAAAGGAGTGGGGAAGAAAGAGAAGTGGTCCAACAATCACTCCTCTGAAACCCCACAATGAACTCAGGCATCGAAGTGTCCACCACTGAAAATCAACTGGCATCGAAGTGTCAACCATTAAGAAAAGAACAGGCGACAAAATGTAGGCACTGGGCAGTCCTAAGGGTCTAGGTGTAAAAATAAAACAAGAAAAAAGAAAAGTACTACTGAGGGCTTTGAAGATCTATGGGCGTAGATGTGTATAAGGGAGGGGGAAGAGAAGGGTGAAGAAAGAAAGGAGGAGGGAAGAAAGAGAAGTGGTCCAAGAATCACTCCTCTGAAACCCCCACAATGAACTCAGGCACCGAAGTGTCCACCACTGACTATCAACTGGCACCGAAGTGTCCACCATCCAGAAAAGAACAGGCGATCAAATGTTGGCACTGAACTGACCTAAGGGTCTAGGAGTAAAAATAAAACAAGAAAAAAGAAAAGTACTACTGAGGGCTTTGAAGATCTATGGGCGTAGATGTGTATAAGGGAGGGTGGAGAGAAGGGGGAAGAAAGAAAGGAGTGGGGAAGAAAGAGAAGTGGTCCAACAATCACTCCTCTGAAACCCCCACAATGAACTCAGGCATCGAAGTGTCCACCACTGAAAATCAACTGGCATCGAAGTGTCAACCATTAAGAAAAGAACAGGCGACAAAATGTAGGCACTGGGCAGTCCTAAGGGTCTAGGTGTAAAAATAAAACAAGAAAAAAGAAAAGTACTACTGAGGGCTTTGAAGATCTATGGGCGTAGATGTGTATAAGGGAGGGGGAAGAGAAGGGTGAAGAAAGAAAGGAGGAGGGAAGAAAGAAAGAAGTGGTCCAAGAATCACTCCTCTGAAACCCCCACAATGAACTCAGGCACCGAAGTGTCCACCACTGACTATCAACTGGCACCGAAGTGTCCACCATCCAGAAAAGAACAGGCGATCAAATGTTGGCACTGAACTGACCTAAGGGTCTAGGAGTAAAAATAAAACAAGAAAAAAGAAAAGTACTACTGAGGGCTTTGAAGATCTATGGGCGTAGATGTGTATAAGGGAGGGTGGAGAGAAGGGGGAAGAAAGAAAGGAGTGGGGAAGAAAGAGAAGTGGTCCAACAATCACTCCTCTGAAACCCCCACAATGAACTCAGGCATCGAAGTGTCCACCACTGAAAATCAACTGGCATCGAAGTGTCAACCATTAAGAAAAGAACAGGCGACAAAATGTAGGCACTGGGCAGTCCTAAGGGTCTAGGTGTAAAAATAAAACAAGAAAAAAGAAAAGTACTACTGAGGGCTTTGAAGATCTATGGGCGTAGATGTGTATAAGGGAGGGGGAAGAGAAGGGTGAAGAAAGAAAGGAGGAGGGAAGAAAGAGAAGTGGTCCAAGAATCACTCCTCTGAAACCCCCACAATGAACTCAGGCACCGAAGTGTCCACCACTGACTATCAACTGGCACCGAAGTGTCCACCATCCAGAAAAGAACAGGCGATCAAATGTTGGCACTGAACTGACCTAAGGGTCTAGGAGTAAAAATAAAACAAGAAAAAAGAAAAGTACTACTGAGGGCTTTGAAGATCTATGGGCGTAGATGTGTATAAGGGAGGGTGGAGAGAAGGGGGAAGAAAGAAAGGAGTGGGGAAGAAAGAGAAGTGGTCCAACAATCACTCCTCTGAAACCCCCACAATGAACTCAGGCATCGAAGTGTCCACCACTGAAAATCAACTGGCATCGAAGTGTCAACCATTAAGAAAAGAACAGGCGACAAAATGTAGGCACTGGGCAGTCCTAAGGGTCTAGGTGTAAAAATAAAACAAGAAAAAGAAAAGTACTACTGAGGGCTTTGAAGATCTATGGGCGTAGATGTGTATAAGGGAGGGGGAAGAGAAGGGTGAAGAAAGAAAGGAGGAGGGAAGAAAGAGAAGTGGTCCAAGAATCACTCCTCTGAAACCCCCACAATGAACTCAGGCACCGAAGTGTCCACCACTGACTATCAACTGGCACCGAAGTGTCCACCATCCAGAAAAGAACAGGCGATCAAATGTTGGCACTGAACTGACCTAAGGGTCTAGGAGTAAAAATAAAACAAGAAAAAAGAAAAGTACTACTGAGGGCTTTGAAGATCTATGGGCGTAGATGTGTATAAGGGAGGGTGGAGAGAAGGGGGAAGAAAGAAAGAAAGAAAGAGTGGGGAAGAAAGAGAAGTGGTCCAACAATCACTCCTCTGAAACCCCACAATGAACTCAGGCATCGAAGTGTCCACCACTGAAAATCAACTGGCATCGAAGTGTCAACCATTAAGAAAAGAACAGGCGACAAAATGTAGGCACTGGGCAGTCCTAAGGGTCTAGGTGTAAAAATAAAACAAGAAAAAAGAAAAGTACTACTGAGGGCTTTGAAGATCTATGGGCGTAGATGTGTATAAGGGAGGGTGGAGAGAAGGGGGAAGAAAGAAAGGAGTGGGGAAGAAAGAGAAGTGGTCCAACAATCACTCCTCTGAAACCCCCACAATGAACTCAGGCATCGAAGTGTCCACCACTGAAAATCAACTGGCATCGAAGTGTCAACCATTAAGAAAAGAACAGGCGACAAAATGTAGGCACTGGGCAGTCCTAAGGGTCTAGGTGTAAAAATAAAACAAGAAAAAAAGAAAAGTACTACTGAGGGCTTTGAAGATCTATGGGCGTAGATGTGTATAAGGGAGGGGGAAGAGAAGGGTGAAGAAAGAAAGGAGGAGGGAAGAAAGAGAAGTGGTCCAAGAATCACTCCTCTGAAACCCCCACAATGAACTCAGGCACCGAAGTGTCCACCACTGACTATCAACTGGCACCGAAGTGTCCACCATCCAGAAAAGAACAGGCGATCAAATGTTGGCACTGAACTGACCTAAGGGTCTAGGAGTAAAAATAAAACAAGAAAAAAGAAAAGTACTACTGAGGGCTTTGAAGATCTATGGGCGTAGATGTGTATAAGGGAGGGTGGAGAGAAGGGGGAAGAAAGAAAGGAGTGGGGAAGAAAGAGAAGTGGTCCAACAATCACTCCTCTGAAACCCCCACAATGAACTCAGGCATCGAAGTGTCCACCACTGAAAATCAACTGGCATCGAAGTGTCAACCATTAAGAAAAGAACAGGCGACAAAATGTAGGCACTGGGCAGTCCTAAGGGTCTAGGTGTAAAAATAAAACAAGAAAAAGAAAAGTACTACTGAGGGCTTTGAAGATCTATGGGCGTAGATGTGTATAAGGGAGGGGGAAGAGAAGGGTGAAGAAAGAAAGGAGGAGGGAAGAAAGAGAAGTGGTCCAAGAATCACTCCTCTGAAACCCCCACAATGAACTCAGGCACCGAAGTGTCCACCACTGACTATCAACTGGCACCGAAGTGTCCACCATCCAGAAAAGAACAGGCGACAAAATGTAGGCACTGGGCAGTCCTAAGGGTCTAGGTGTAAAAATAAAACAAGAAAAAAGAAAAGTACTACTGAGGGCTTTGAAGATCTATGGGCGTAGATGTGTATAAGGGAGGGGGAAGAGAAGGGTGAAGAAAGAAAGGAGGAGGGAAGAAAGAGAAGTGGTCCAAGAATCACTCCTCTGAAACCCCCACAATGAACTCAGGCATCGAAGTGTCCACCACTGAAAATCAACTGGCATCGAAGTGTCAACCATTAAGAAAAGAACAGGCGACAAAATGTAGGCACTGGGCAGTCCTAGTCTAGGTGTAAAAATAAAACAAGAAAAAAGAAAAGTACTACTGAGGGCTTTGAAGATCTATGGGCGTAGATGTGTATAAGGGAGGGGGAAGAGAAGGGTGAAGAAAGAAAGGAGGAGGGAAGAAAGAGAAGTGGTCCAAGAATCACTCCTCTGAAACCCCCACAATGAACTCAGGCACCGAAGTGTCCACCACTGACTATCAACTGGCACCGAAGTGTCCACCATCCAGAAAAGAACAGGCGATCAAATGTTGGCACTGAACTGACCTAAGGGTCTAGGAGTAAAAATAAAACAAGAAAAAAAAAAAGTACTACTGAGGGCTTTGAAGATCTATGGGCGTAGATGTGTATAAGGGAGGGTGGAGAGAAGGGGGAAGAAAGAAAGGAGGGGGGAAGAAAGAGAAGTGGTCCAAGAATCACTCCTCTGAAACCCCCACAATGAACTCAGGCATCGAAGTGTCCACCACTGAAAATCAACTGGCATCGAAGTGTCAACCATTAAGAAAAGAACAGGCGACAAAATGTAGGCACTGGGCAGTCCTAAGGGTCTAGGTGTAAAAATAAAACAAGAAAAAAGAAAAGTACTACTGAGGGCTTTGAAGATCTATGGGCGTAGATGTGTATAAGGGAGGGGGAAGAGAAGGGTGAAGAAAGAAAGGAAAGGAGGGGGAAGAAAGAGAAGTGGTCCAAGAATCACTCCTCTGAAACCCCACAATGAACTCAGGCACCGAAGTGTCCACCACTGACTATCAACTGGCACCGAAGTGTCACCATTAAGAAAAGAACAGGCGACAAAATGTAGGCACTGAACAGTCCTAAGGGTCTAGGAGTAAAAATAAAACAAGAAAAAAGAAGGGTACTACTGAGGGCTTTGAAGATCTATGGGCGTAGATGTGTATAAGGGAGGGGGAAGAGAAGGGTGAAGAAAGAAAGAAAGAAAGGAGTGGGGAAGAAAGAGAAGTGGTCCAAGAATCACTCCTCTGAAACCCCCACAATGAACTCAGGCACCGAAGTGTCCACCACTGACTATCAACTGGCACCGAAGTGTACACCACCAAGAAAAGAACAGGCGACAAAATGTAGGCACTGAACCGTCCTAAGGGTCTAGGAGTAAAAATAAAACAAGAAAAAGAAGGGTACTACTGAGGGCTTTGAAGATCTATGGGCGTAGATGTGTATAAGGGAGGGGGAAGAGAAGGGTGAAGAAAGAAAGAAAGAAAGGAGTGGGGAAGAAAGAGAAGTGGTCCAAGAATCACTCCTCTGAAACCCCACAATGAACTCAGGCACCGAAGTGTCCACCACTGACTATCAACTGGCACCGAAGTGTACACCACCAAGAAAAGAACAGGCGACAAAATGTAGGCACTGAACCGTCCTAAGGGTCTAGGAGTAAAAATAAAACAAGAAAAAGAAGGGTACTACTGAGGGCTTTGAAGATCTATGGGCGTAGATGTGTATAAGGGAGGGGGAAGAGAAGGGTGAAGAAAGAAAGAAAGAAAGGAGTGGGGAAGAAAGAGAAGTGGTCCAAGAATCACTCCTCTGAAACCCCCACAATGAACTCAGGCACCGAAGTGTCCACCACTGACTATCAACTGGCACCGAAGTGTACACCACCAAGAAAAGAACAGGCGACAAAATGTAGGCACTGGAACCGTCCTAAGGGTCTAGGAGTAAAAATAAAACAAGAAAAAGAAGGGTACTACTGAGGGCTTTGAAGATCTATGGGCGTAGATGTGTATAAGGGAGGGGGAAGAGAAGGGTGAAGAAAGAAAGAAAGAAAGGAGTGGGGAAGAAAGAGAAGTGGTCCAAGAATCACTCCTCTGAAACCCCCACAATGAACTCAGGCACCGAAGTGTCCACCACTGACTATCAACTGGCACCGAAGTGTACACCACCAAGAAAAGAACAGGCGACAAAATGTAGGCACTGAACCGTCCTAAGGGTCTAGGAGTAAAAATAAAACAAGAAAAAAAGAAGGGTACTACTGAGGGCTTTGAAGATCTATGCGTAGATGTGTATAAGGGAGGGGGAAGAGAAGGGTGAAGAAAGAAAGAAAGAAAGGAGTGGGGAAGAAAGAGAAGTGGTCCAAGAATCACTCCTCTGAAACCCCACAATGAACTCAGGCACCGAAGTGTCCACCACTGACTATCAACTGGCACCGAAGTGTACACCACCAAGAAAAGAACAGGCGACAAAATGTAGGCACTGAACCGTCCTAAGGGTCTAGGAGTAAAAATAAAACAAGAAAAAGAAGGGTACTACTGAGGGCTTTGAAGATCTATGGGCGTAGATGTGTATAAGGGAGGGGGAAGAGAAGGGTGAAGAAAGAAAGAAAGAAAGGAGTGGGGAAGAAAGAGAAGTGGTCCAAGAATCACCCTCTGAAACCCCCACAATGAACTCAGGCACCGAAGTGTCCACCACTGACTATCAACTGGCACCGAAGTGTACACCACCAAGAAAAGAACAGGCGACAAAATGTAGGCACTGAACCGTCCTAAGGGTCTAGGAGTAAAAATAAAACAAGAAAAAAGAAGGGTACTACTGAGGGCTTTGAAGATCTATGGGCGTAGATGTGTATAAGGGAGGGGGAAGAGAAGGGTGAAGAAAGAAAGAAAGAAAGGAGTGGGGAAGAAAGAGAAGTGGTCCAAGAATCACCCTCTGAAACCCCACAATGAACTCAGGCACCGAAGTGTCCACCACTGACTATCAACTGGCACCGAAGTGTACACCACCAAGAAAAGAACAGGCGACAAAATGTAGGCACTGAACCGTCCTAAGGGTCTAGGAGTAAAAATAAAACAAGAAAAAAAGAAGGGTACTACTGAGGGCTTTGAAGATCTATGGGCGTAGATGTGTATAAGGGAGGGGGAAGAGAAGGGTGAAGAAAGAAAGAAAGAAAGGAGTGGGGAAGAAAGAGAAGTGGTCCAAGAATCACCCTCTGAAACTGTACACCACCAAGAAAAGAACAGGCGACAAAATGTAGGCACTGAACCGTCCTAAGGGTCTAGGAGTAAAAATAAAACAAGAAAAAGAAGGGTACT